>JAGKPY010000118.1:0-81937 GCA_022609225.1 Boeremia lycopersici
CTTCTAAGTATAAATTATATAAAAGAAAGTAGATCTAGAAGGGTAGAGACCTTTTAAAGGAATAGGTAGAGGATTTAATAGCCTAATATAATATTAGGGTATAGGTAGAGGGGGAATTATGTAAGGGTAGGGCCTAAACAGGTATAGGTAAGTAGGGTAAAAGGCACTATAAGCACTATAGTAAGATAGAGTATAACTTATATATATATAAAAAAGATATAGTAGATATTAGTAATTAAGAATATATACTATTAGCTATAGTACAACATTATAGTGTTAAGCAATTGCGTGTAGAAGGCCTAATAGCTTATTAGGGTGGCGCGCTTACTTATCTGGCGCACTTGCTATGCACTCACGTTAATACTTTGACTTTGTTAACAGGCTGACAGCGCAAAAGCAATGGATGCACGGACTCACGAGACATACACGGCTGGCACCGAAGTAGACACCGCGAACAATCCAACCGCCCAGAAGCTATTACAGCGCTGTCAAGACTTCCTTGCCGAAGTTCAGAATTTGTTTGTTAGTCACCCAGAGAAAGTGCGTTTTCTGGCCCATACTCAGAACCCCTGGCAAGAATCTCGAAGCCCATTTGAATACGCACTATGGGCCTGGAAACGCCCTTTATGAGGACCTCTGCACTCTTACACGCCAGGGCCTTCAGGAAGGTTGGCTCGCCAATGTTGAAGTTTCTGGCAAAAACTACAGGCGCTCAAAGATAGCGCTACCAAAGCAAGAAACGCGATTTTTCTCCATCACAACGGTGTATATGAATTCCCATGACGTGTTCTCGGGACAGTATCATTCGCATCCGTATGGCGAGATCAACTGTGTGGTTCAAATAGACTCGACTGCGGAGTTGAGAGGCATGACGAAGTGGCAAGGTGCAGGGTGGACAAGTCCGAGTGCGGGAACGCATCAGTAGGTTCTAGTGGAGATCCTCTCTGTAGATGAAGCGCTGATGGCCCAACAGCTACCCACAGGTCCGCGGAGGTGCATTGATAGCGTTGTTCTTCCTTCCAGCTGGCAGGATAAGCTACGACGTAGATACAGCAGATCCTCAGCCAACAGACTTGTAAATAGTCTTGTAGATTACCGTGATTCCTGGCGAGTACAAGATCATGATACGAATGTGTACATACAGGCCTTCAAGTATCGAGAACTTCTAGCAGAACTATACCGGTACAAGCTTAGATCGCCTGAGACTGACGCAAGATATTACGGATGCGTTATGTCTCGATGACAGAGTCTGTTAGGAGACATATCACCTCGCTCGAATCGCCGATGCACATTGTGGAGAGGGAAGTCAGTCGCCGTGCAGATCCTCAGCAGCTCGTTCCGAGGTATTACATCTGTTCATAGGCTGTGACCCCACGTATGAAAATCGACAATAAACTTCAAGAGACTGCACAGAGGCATGACCAGACCACTAGATTGCCTTTTTTGCATAAGAAGGCCCTAGATCCATAACCTCCTGTCGATAGCCCAGATGCTTCCATGAAGTGCTATGTTCACGAAGTAGTCGAGAAGAAGGCAGCAGATCATCACAACGTGTCGTTGGTACGAGCTTTCTACGCACGGGTCTTCCTACTCCTATCATTTTGTGGATTCAAGGTTAAGGTAAGAGCACCGAGGGTGATCATAGCGTTAGTTGCCGTGGCCCTCTGTGGTCTGGTAACGGAGGTGGGAGTCAAGTCGTCTGATCTAGAACAATTGATCCTTTTGAGAAAGTTCCACTCTTGCAAATCGTCCCAGCGCCACATGAGTGCACAAAAAAAGCGGTGGGTATAACTTGCAGTTTCGCGATGCACACAGCGGCTCGTGTCTACAGTGGGCACGCGGGGAGATGCAGAGCCGGGGAACTGTGCTTGGTTCCAGATTTTGATACACTAGGGTCCAATTTACTGACGTTGGTCGAGCAAAGTGTTCCTTGGCCGCCTTTTGCGTCAAACATCGTCATGACACGCGGCTCTGTGAGCACGAACACGGATGGAACAGTCGCCCTCTCGTTCCCAGTGCCCAAATCGGGACGCGTGCTGTGTGAAGACTTTTCGAGCATCCAATCACGGGGACACGCTCCTTCTATTTTGGGTCAAGCAAGGGTTCTTATGACTAACGTTAACTCCGGGACGATGCCCTGGGTCCTCCCGCAGGAACGCCGTACTCCACAGCAACCAGCTTGAGACTACTGGGGCTCTTTTGAATATAACCACGTCGCGGCCCAGCATGGGAAAAGCATCCAGCCACACTGTGTCTTCAGTTACAAACACTTGCTTCTTGTCAGTAGCATTCCGCCTGTCATGGAACCATCGTCAACCAATACCTCCGAACATACCCACGTCGACGAACACGAGCTCGAACAGTACCCACCTTCACAGCCATCGCAATCATTACAGCCAACCCACGTGACGCCTGGAAGGGCACGGGTGAGAATAAATAGCGTTGCTGCTGAAATTCCACCGCTTATTGAGGAGCAACCTCGCTCCAGCCACATGAGCGAGGCCGAATCGCTTGAAACTTCGAAAAGCGATGATCTTACTGTTGCTGCTGCCGAACAGTTGTTGATGGCGCACAATGCTGGTGGCCCTCATGAATACCTCGCTGGGGATGATGCAGTCGATGACTACGACGATTACGCCGTGACGGGGAACACACAAGGCGGAATTTTTTACCAGTTACTCCAGGCCTACAAAAATCCAGTTCCAGGATATGGCGATGTGGTCACACCCTCGGAGCCCAGCAACAGCTCACCACCCACCGCCCAGCAACCCGGCTCGGCATCCGGCGCAGCCACACCGTCGCGCAAGAAATGGTACAAGCAAGAGAAAGCAGCACAATCCCAAGAAACCTTGGCTACGTTGATTGGAGCATCAGCCAAGTTGGCCAATCCCAACAACAAGAAGGAGCTTCCTACGCGTCCAAGTCACAAGCGTACCTTGAGTGGCGGCATACTTGCCAAAGTCATGAAGGCCAAAGAGGATCAAGACGTGCGCATCAAGATTCACGTCGCCAACATCCTTAAACGCCAACAATATATCATCCGCATGTGTCGTGCCTTGATGCTGTTTGGTGCCCCCACTCATCGATTAGAAGAGTACCTTGCAACTACAGCCAAAGTCCTTGAGATAAACAGCCAATTTCTCTATATCCCGGGATGTATGTTGATCAGTTTTGACGACGCATTGACTCACACTGTAATGTTGCCCCATTCAAGGGTGCGTACGATGGTTTGCTAATATTACAACAGGCCGAAGTCAAGATCGTTCGAACAGCGCAAGGTGTTAACCTTGGAAAGCTCAAGGACACGCATGAGATCTACAAAGAGGTACTCCACGATGTCATCGACCTCGACGAGGCGATGCAAAGGCTGAACGACGTAATTAACGCCAAGGACCGCCACAACGTTTGGCTATGCGTTCTCATGTACGGTATGGCTTCTGCAGCAGTCAGTGTGTTCTTTTCAGCACGTCTTATCGACATGCCTGTCATTCTTGTGCTCGGTTGTCTGCTGGGCACGTTGCAGCTAGTGGTGTCACCGCTATCTAAGACATACAGTACCGTCTTTGAGATCTCAGCGACCAGTATGCATCCACATCCCTTTCTTGAACTTCAGCTCACAAGCCCAGTTTTAATGAGCTTCTTAGCGCGTGCCTTCGGGAGCATCAACGGTGGGAGCTTGTTCTGCTTCTCCGCGATCGCGCAAAGCGCCATAGCCATGATCCTTCCTGGATGGCTTGTGCTCAGCTCTGCGCTGGAGCTGCAGTCTCGTGCCATCGTTCCAGGGTCAATTCGCCTCGTCTTTGCCATCATTTACTCGCTGTTTCTAGGATACGGCATCACTGTGGGCACAGCAATTTATGGTGCAATTGATCCGAATGCGACCAATGCACAGACCTGCTCAGACCCTTTGAACAAGTACTGGAACTTTGTTTTCGTTCCACTGTACGTGTTCTTTGTTACTTTCACAGTACAAGCGAAGTACAAACAGATGCCCGCCATGATTTTGATCGCCACAGCAGGGTACACGGTCAACTTCTTCGCCAACATGAAGTTTACTTCTTCTGCGCCCATCGCCTATACCTTTGGAGCTTTCACCGTTGGTGTCCTGGCCAATCTGTACAGTCGAGTAAGACACGGTGTCGCTGCTGCGGTGCTTTTGCCTGCAGTGTACGTGCAAGTTCCAGGTAGTCTTGCATCCAGTGGAGCCATCGACTCTGCTCTCCAAACAGCATCTGCACTGATCAGAGGCTCGACAGCCGCTGACGTACGTTTTCTGTCTCAGATTCCACGCAACATGAACTGATTTGATAATAGACAACTACCGACGGCCTCAATTCTATTGTCTTCAATGTCGCTGCATCTATGATTCAGATCGCCATCGGAATTACAGTCGGTCTCTTCATGGCAGCGCTTATTGTCTATCCCATGGGCAAGAAGCGCAGTGGTCTCTGGACCCTGTAGAGTATACCCTTATTTTCTTGCATAGCAACACTGCGTTTCAGGCTCAAGGCAAAAAACGGCGTCTAGGATGCTCATGCTAATAACCTTTAGTTCCAAGACCATATGTCTTTTCGAGGCTGGCACTACCATGATTAAACGACGTGGTGTCATGGTGAAGTGTGATGCAAGGTAAGCTCCCACGACTCGGTAGTCGAACTCGCAGCACCATCAAAGACGACCAGCGACATATCCCATCGCGAACTCAACCAGAACACGCTACCTCAAGCACCACACCCATTGCAAACTGCCTTCGGCAGACGGAATGCGAAGATCCAAAGCCTGTCCGGAACTACGAACCCAACAAAACCCTACGCCGCCGGCCCATTGCCCTTACCTCTGCCGTGAGTTGAACAACTGACAGAAGCCGGCCTACATCTCTTTACCTCTCCAATCCCTGTCATGTATTCGAATGGCTCCCCTTTTTTTTTTGCCTCCTCCCACAGCAGGCCCCTTTCATCCCAAAACTGTATGTGACTTTTCGTGCTCTTGCAAAGCTAGCCCCACATGACACCTGTCATCACAAGACAAGATATCAGGAGTTTCTCCAGAGAATACGCGGCATTCGCTTAGCATTATGCAACCTTCATGGACCCACTTGATCCCCGATGTATGTGAATATGTAGAACGCAATAGTTCATAGCTCATGGAATTTTACTCAGGGGCTTATAGAGGTGGGTATACATGGAGACCATAACCCATTTTATAACATAGCTCATTCCTCCTACCTCTATCTGCAGATTTCATAGAACGGGCATAGCCTTGTGTCCTCGAATCGCCTCCACAAAACATAACACTCCCTGTTACCGACCAAATTAGTGAACGGCTTAGCCTTCGGATTCTCTCTTTTACTCGTCTTGGCCGAAAGTCTATTCATGAGTCTCATCTTGCCATGAATAATCTTAAAAAGTCACGAGTCGTCCCGCACTCATTGTCCGGCTTCAGTCCTTCAGCCTGTACTAACTTGCTTCTATTACTCCCTCGATCCCTCTGCTATCCCTAGCAAGTGCTTCTTTGACACTTATCTATCGACTTGTCCTGACCGAGCCGCCTTTGGTGTCGCGCTACGTGATATTGGTTAGCCAAACACTTCTTAGGCTCAATTCGAATACGCAGTAGTTTTTGTAGTAAGCCTGCTAGAACAAAGAAAATGTCGGCTTATTAGTTCCATGGTCAATTGATAGGGTGCTCGATTGATAGGGTAGATGATAAACGTTCACATTGAAGTAGTTTAGGAATACAAATCAGCATTACACAACCCTAGTGGTCCAGCTTGCGTCATGCCACCGCTGTAGTGACGTCATTACTATCTAGCACCTAGTAATGTACAGTCTAGAATCGAGATGATTATTGATCCACGAGCATAGAGACTCGGTGTTATAACAATCATGGTAAGTAATTGGCAGAACAAATTTGGTTGTTAGCCATCATTCCGGTTGGCATTTTCACAGATTATAAGCAAGCCAAGTACTACGTTTGAGATTCTCCAATACCCTTACAATGTACCTGTAGCAGTGAAGAAAAAGGAACCAGAGCAACCGACAGTGTTTTTATGGCCTTATTATATGCGCATCCTGATCAGCATGGATCGGGTAAGCTCAACGCAAGTAGACCGTAACCCACCCGTTGAAATCTTTGTCAACACATTGAGTGGGGCCAGTCTAAATTTGGCTCTTCCAGGCATAATAGCTGGGTGACCTAGAAACGTGAATGCATAGCCGAGACCCCATGTTGAAGTATGCATATCCACGCCGAGCATTGCAAGGGAGTCAACGAAGATTAAAGAGACGTACAACTGGGCCTGCGAGCGACGAACAAAATAGCTTGATCTGTTACTAGTGATGTACATGGCGTGCTCGGTGGAGATCCCCAATCATCTTTCGTAACGTAGGTTAATCTTAGACTTGCCTAACTTACACAAGGGAGTGGTAACGGACTTTTCAGCCTCTACCATACCCGCCTTGTAGACTTGACCCCTTTGGGCAGGTGATCTCGGACTTCGGCCTGTTCCTGTCATGTCCTTGTTTAGACTTGACTTGAGACAAGTCGTATATTATGGACATGATAATGTGATGTATGAAACGTGTGAGACGAAGTTCCGCTCCGTGCCTCGCTCGAAATCGACACACTGGTAGCAGCAGATCGTCAGGCATGGATTTTCTGATGAAATCTTCTCCAACGCATGCAGTTCTCGCGCATGGTTTCATGCACACTACCGACGGAGTCCGAATTCCAATTGGCAGTCATGTAGCTTACTCTCTCCACGGACCTTATCTAATCGGTTGAACCTGCCTGCCGTTTCCATACCATGACACAAAAGACAGACGTTGGCCACACAATCCCATGTAAGCGGCTGTATGGAAGTGGGTCGACACTGGCGTCTGTCGAGCTGCTTTGAGCCATAGCTCATCCAGCTGGAGCTTGAAGATTGCTCTGGCTAAAACGACGGTCGATCAATTTCACATGTTCACCATTCTTCTATACCCCACTCAACTCATACCCGGCTGGTGTAACAACACAGGTCTCGCAAGAACGATAAGCGCTATTTGCGAATATTTGCACGATGTGATTAGTCTATCGATAGTCAGGCCTACAGCCACAGGTTCTGACCACAAGCTACCTTGGCAGCTATCGCCAAATGTTCCATGTATTTATTCCAGCATTCGATGAGCTAGTCGCTCTATGACCCATCCTGTTTGGTGGGCTTTCATGAAAACCTTTCGAAAGAGAAGGCAAGTTACCACCCATCGTTACTCGTAAGTCGTATAAAATCCCATCTAGAAGGCTATAGCGCTCAATTGGACCGTTGTTGACGCCGTAATTCCGCCGGAATACTCCTTGAAAACGCTCTGGGACTTAGTGACCGTCTATGAAGAAAAAGAATATCGCAAAGTGAGAAGAACGAACATTCAAGTTGATTCTGACTTGAGCGGTATCGCCCCTTTGATCTCTCCGTGTAGTATTCCGAGCAGCTTTCGAAGGGTATCGGAGTTGTTGCTCTTGCGACGGATCGTTGTCCCATCTTCAGCTTGACCCTCGGTGTCATCGTCTTGCATCAGCAGCTCGATAGTCTTCCGAAGTTTTTCGTATGCGGCATTGAGCTCGGTATGCGACACTTCGAGTCTGTTGTACTTTTCTGACAGAACTGAGAGCTGGGCTTCGAGGTCACGGGCGTGCTTTTCCTTCCGTTCGCGAAAAGCACGTTGAGCTGCTCGATTTTGTGCTCGTCGACGCTGTCAAACATTAGCACGCTGTATGCTACTGATGATATATCAACTCACCCCTGATGTAGTGTGTGTCTTGTCTGTAGGCAGTGCTGCAGAGCCGTTCATGTAGACAGAGTCCGTATGTGGTATGGGCCGCGGACTACAGTAAGGGCTGTCGTGATCTGAACCAAACTCTGAAGGCGTCATTGGCATATGGTACGATCCGAAATGCATTGTCTCGTCGACGACCTGAGGATAATAGGCCTGGTGTAGCGGTGCAGGAAATTGATCGTATGTCGACGACTCCTACACTTGTCAATCACTGCTACTAATGTAGAGATGCAAATGTCTCTCACTGGTGATCCGCTGAGACTCGGAACTTTGGACATGTCTGGAGGCACGTCGTACAGAGCTGTATGTTGTGGTTGAGGAGGAATGTAATGGCTCTGTGACATCCAGTAATCGAAAGACTGGGAGTCCATCTCGCACAATGCGTCTGACGCTTAATGAGAGCGCTGGTCGCGATGCTAATGTGATAACTCGACAGTCTTGGCAAGACGGTGGGCTTTTTCTCTAGTTATGCGCAGTCGCCAAACGCAATGGATGACGCGGGGGTTGGATTGTGACGTGCAAGGAAGAAGAGGTCTGGATAAGTGTTTGTGTGGCAGAGCGGCTTACACATGTGGGCGAGCTGAGATCTTATACAGCGCACGGAGTGCGGAGAGAGTGCACGACCACCACGGAGCCGTTTTTGTTCATTCGATGCAACTGTGCCCGCGTAAACGGTCGCGGCCTACCCTGGTCGCTGTGGCTATCTGTGAGGAAGACCGCATGCCGCTGTCACGAAAGGAGCAGTCCAGCCTATGCTTCGGCTCAAGCGCCGGGAACACGGTCTGGGATGCGGGAAGCTCCCCAATGTTGTTATTCTCGTCTTCAAGTGGCTCGTGGGAGGGCGTCGCCGGCAGCCGGTTGCAGGGGTCTGCATACAGGTCTGCGCTAGTCCTGATATGGTCCTTGATAAATGTGCCGCTGACTAACCGCGACGAGCCTCATAAGGTGGGTGTGCAGCACACAACTTAGTCATTCGCTGTCGCTCAGAGATTAGCGAGAGTTCCGGACATTGTTCTCACGAAGCTTAATCACTTTAGGATGCTTGTACCGTAGCGAGGTTAGACCTGTGCTTCACAAATAGATTTGCCAAGATCCATCGCGATGCGTTCGACCGAAGAGACACAAATGCCTTCCTGAGTGGTGTACATGGCAATAGCAATGGTGTGGATTTGATTGCAATGACCGTCTATCTGTGGCTTGAGCGCAGTGTGGCTCGTTCACCAACGACGTCAGACTGGTAAACAAATCGAGCCTGAGGTTACGTCTGACTACAGGTAACATCACGTCGCGTGTATTTGCTGACTGACATGCAAGCCCCGAATCTCGGTCGGGGGTACGCTCATATGTTGTCGGGTGGTTACGCATTGCGAAGTGTTTCCCTGGCCGAAGGATCTCCTTGGTCTATGGACAAGGGTCGCTCGCACTCAGTGCCTACTGGTTCGACAGATGACTTCGACTGGACGCCTCCCTCTGGATCATTGTTGCGGGGTGATGGTGTGCAAATAGTGCGGGTGACTCTGTCATGCAGAAGTCACTTGTTGCAAAGTCCGCTGTCAGCGCGAAATTTATCATAGCCATGTTTCGGTGCAGCGGGCTTTCGGTATAGCGGGCGGATGAGTCAGTGGACACGTTGACGGTGAGCCTGGCTAGATATCGTGCGGGAACGTGAAAGGCAACTCTTGCCCAAAGCTTAACCAGTTTTGACCAGATCTGAGCTTGGCATCTCGCCTCATATGCTTTGGCTTCTTAGTGCGCTACGCGGGTCAGGAACAGTGTTTGAGCAGTTTGTTGGCAGCAAAACACTGCAAGCTGTGATCCTGGACCGGTACAAAATACGAATGTGACGCAGGGTGCCGGGCCTTTGCGCTGAAAGTTGAACTCCACGGACACGGACAGTACACGCAACGCGTCATCTTGCGCGGTGTTCTCGCCGAACCAGCATGTGGCATAGGTATATGTATGTGCAGATGGGAATGTTGGGTCCGTGCCGGGGCTGCATGGCAAGGGAAAGCGACACTGGAGCATGCCACTTTGCTCATCCTGCCGAACGCACATCAGCCCATGGCAGCCACAAGAGGACGCGCTGGTCAAACGATGCGTGCATAAACAACTGGCCCCTGCTAGCGGGCTATCGTCTCCGAGCACGACGATTTCCACCATTCGGCTGTTGCCCGTCAAGCTCAACAGCCTTGCCCCTCACTCCACGATACAGCGGCCCACAAATGATCGGGAACATGTACTGTCTGCCTTGTGGTTTGGAGTTTCCGTGGCTGTAGCACGAACCAAAGTACATTCTCGAGAGCGTACCTATACATCGGCACCGTGGTCACGGTGGTCACGGTAGTCTAACTTGTTCCTTCAGGGAGCACAACTCCACAAGCTCGCATAGAGAACGGGATGGAACCCATGGAGCATCCCGCAAACGGGTCGCATCTTGGCTGATTGTTCGCTTCACGTTCTAACCAAGTGCCAAATACTCGATCGATACCCTACTCAATGAGAACGTACCCCAGACTTCCCACAATCCAGTGGTCTGCCTCGAACGGTATTGTAAACGGTGCAAAGAGCATCTGCATATGCCCTGAAGCACAGTCAGCGTACAACTTACATCCAATGCGCCAGCATGCAGCCGCTCTACGACATGCATAAGGAATAAGGCTGTACCGACCAGGAAGATCTCGCTGTTTCCCTCATGATGCCGTTATTACTGTCCCGACGTGAACTAGTGGGATAGGGCTATGCAGGGTCCTACGATCTTACCGGAACCCAGCAGCCTTATCTGATGTCCTACCTCGCTTGTTTGATTTAATCATACTTTGGTACGGTATGACCCAGTCACCCTAGCCCAGCCGACTATGGCGCATTGACAGTGCCCGGGAACCATGTAAATTCTATCGTTATCCTCTTTGGTCGCACTACTTACAGGGCGACCTCAAAGTACAGCCACGGCCTTGAGCCACAAGCTACAGTACTCGGGCCGTTGTTGCGTCCGTTGCGTACTGCAAGCGCACCAAATCTAGTTCCTGAGTGGTACATAATAGCCTACTCTAAGCAAAAGTGAGCACGAATGTGTTACTCTCAAGCGATCGCCGCCGAGATACCAAGCTTCTTCGGCTAGTTACGTGAGTCGGTTGCTACGCTTAATAGTTCAAGATCATAATTCTTACTGTGAGCATTATCTAGGGATGGATACCTCGGTGCTCTAACACAAAGAATGTCGGGGCCAACCCGGAACCAATGGGAACGACAGGCTGAGTAAGAAACGCCCAACTTACAAAGCTTTTACACGAGGTCTGACGGATGCGATTCATACCGCGCGATTCGACATCGCTCCTCATTATCGACCTATCAGATACGCACCATGAGCGCTGATGTAGCCACTCGCCGGTTCATGCTCGTGACGCTTGCTCTCATTGACCATAACTCGGTGCCGAACGTTGGGTCGGCATGTGAGCCACGCGGCATGCTCTGATCACACTGCCCAACAGACGTATTGACTTCAGTATTATTCGTCTCAATTATGAAGACGTGAAATCTCATGAAAGCCATCCGACCTCGGCGCCATACAAGTGTTGAGTCCATCTGAGGCTACCTCAAGGCTCTTAACAATTCCCGCAGTCGTAGTCTTGAATAGGTATTTGCTCGAAAGCAAGCATCGACGGACTGATGTCGGGTTTTGCCTGGTTCCTGTTTCAAGAATGGAATACATAATGGCGTGAGTGCAGTCAGGATTTAGTTACACGCCAGCTATAGATGGATTTTGAAAATTCGTTCGCTGCAAGGCGGGGCATTCTGGTCGAGTCAAAACGTAAGGGTACGATGGTTTTTTTGATACTCCAAATTGTTATTATACTGTTGTGGCGGCTAGCATCTTTGTTTGCTACTTTGGGTCTACCACTTCTACACAACGGCCTTGCTAGTCCCGATAGTCACTTGTACGTCCCGCATTCTTGTCACAGCCATGGTCATTTGTGAATTGAAATGGGGTTTCTCGAAGACATCACGAAGAGAGCACCTTGGGCTACCACTCGTTTTTCAGGAGTACTGCCATTCAACTTCTAGTAATGACTGTGACTGCCATAGACGTGAATGGCACTCCCAAATGTTATGGAGCACTGGAATCTGGAAAAGCACAAGTAATCAGCATATACGAAAGCCTAATTGGTCTTTAATTAGGGTACATGACAATAATTGGTTTGCATACCTGCTCATCTCCATATCCTGTTCACAGAGAAGAGTTGCGAAGCTTGCGTCACCGAGGGCCCATGCAGCAGTCAAGCCGTAAGAGTGAGCGCTGATACTTAATCAGCCATTGAGACGAGTTTGAACGAAGATATTTCCCCGCAAAGATATAGTACCTGTTGAAGGATATTATAATGTTGGTCTGCTCGATCTCATTCAATATTGTGCTACCATGGAAGATAAAAGCAGACACGTTCCATCGCGAGTTCTAAGTAGTATCACCGCTAGCTCCATGTTCTGCTTAAAACTCTAGTGGATGTGACATTGCCCGTAGTACAGTTATCTCGGAGAGAAGCTGAAACCCGACCACTCCAGCCTAGTGTCGACAAAGATTCTTTCATGTTCAGGCTGCAAGTGACGTGTCAGCGGGAATCTTCCACGAACATACTTGGATACGATGGCACATTTGCTGTTGATAAGAGTAGGAAATAGATCGTGAAAGAGATCGATCCTATGATATGCAAGTTGCTTTAACCCATAGGTCACGTTTTCTACTACATTCCACATGACGCGCTGCGTGTCGAGCTGATTGAAGCAGCATATTTCGTAGTATTGGTGGAGTGGTGAATTATAAAACAATCGAGTTGAGGAATGATCCCAAGTCTTGTGTTGAAGTCAATGATGTGATGAAGCCATCGTACACACTTGGCATTGAATATAGCATGAGATTGTCGCCAAGACTTGGGGTATGTCTGAGCTATCGTACTGTTGTCTCGCACCTGTAAAGTTGAAGACAGGGACAACGCTCAGCTCAAACTTGGCAGAGCATCGAGCGAGAGAAGCAGCCATCAACATCCGCAGAGTTATATGAAGACTGAAGAGTATTGCAAGGGTATATAGCAGAAACGGATCGCTCGGCCAGGCTCGAATGTGTCATGGGGACGATCAGAACAACAAGCTAGGACTCCAATCAATGCAAAAGCAAAGCCGCCTTTCTACTTCAATAATGTGAAAGATGCGCCCAACGGCTGTCAGGGTCTACCTCGCCTTCTTCACTAGGCAGACGTCAGCGACTATTCCCCTGGAATTATGTACTGCCAATGCCGCCTCACACCTACCTCTCAACTGCGCGCCTGATAAAAGCGAGCCTTACCAATCATATATCCAGCCACTGTTACTCTCAATAAATTCCTGGCACGCCTCTTTCAGCGCAAGGTTCGGCCTTAGCTCACTGATTTTCAACGGTTCTCTCGTAAGGGGATCCGTGGGATTCCGCTTCAGATGCTCAATCAGCGTGGCTCTCTCATAGCTTCTTCCGTTGTTCGTGACGACTGGATCATGCATAATCTCAAATGTAATCCCATCGACAAGATAGTCGGGCACTTCGCGCTTCTCCTGGTGCTCGGGATCGGAGATGGCAAAAGCGGTGCGCAGGTCATCGCGCTTCTTTTCAAATTCGAGACGGCGCTCTTCCTTCTCCTCGTGGCCTTCTGTGTGGCCTGTTCTGCCGGACTCCATACGAGCATCGATCTCGTCGAGCTCCATTTTATGATCGCGCTCAAGCATGCCCTCTAGGTCTGAGAGAAGGTTGCCACGCCTCCTTATGCGCTCCCGCTCGCGAATATCCCATTTGCGCTTTTTACATTTCAAAACATGTTGTGAGATCAGTGCGGCGTTGGAGAAGGTCGTCTGCTGTGTGGACTTGGTACAGTACTCGTAGGCTTTGAGCGCGCTTGATAGCGCCTCGTTGGGGTGGTTTACAGCGAGCTGGGCTTGCGCTAAAGCTTGTGATCAGCTGTGGCATGCCCGTCTCAACTGTGCTAGAAGACGTACAGAGCAGGTGAAACGCTTTCATATTCTCTGGCAGCTGCTCGATGCTCCTGATGCAGTCGTCTATGACACCGTCCCACTTCTCCAGCTTGTTCCGCGCCATGGCGCGATTTGTGAACAGCAGTGGATTGCTGGAGTTCTTCTGGATAGCCTGGGAATAGTACGCCTCGGCAGCTTCGTAGTCGCCAGTCTTGAAGCATGCATTTCCCTGGGCCTTGAGCTGCTCAGCAGCATACTCATTACCAACAGGCATGCCGACGGATGAGCAGAGAAGAAACACTGACCCTGAAGAGGGCTGGCGAAGGTGAAGGGGCGGTTGTGAGCCCGGAAGAGACGGCGTCAACGAGGCGTGATTGGCACGAGGGTTGGCGCGGAAGTGGGGCACCGTCAAGAGCCGCGGCAGCATGGAACTTTCCAGATGGGCGCTGATGTGAGCAGCACGGAAGTGTCGGAGCGAAAGAAGATGCACTTTGCTCGATGCATGATGGCGATGCTGTGCATTTGACGACAATAGGATCGTCTAGGGGTTGCTTCGACTGCTTCTCTTTATGGTCGGGGAAGCTTGCCCAGGGTCTGGCGGCTGTCGCGTGCCGCCGACCACCAAGCCGAATAAGAAGCAGTGGACGAGAGCAGACATGCCATTAGGTTCATGATGTTGATTGAATTACAGCCCCACGCTGAGATGAGAGCTACTTATTTATTGGGTATATAGTTAGACGCCCGACTCCTCACGTCGCTCAGAGCTCCTGTCGAAGCGGATGCGGACTCTTGATTCCCACTGTCTGTGCCTCGCCTTTGGAATCTTTCCTGTACAAATTGGGATAGCTTCGTTGCCGACGTAGCTCTCCCTCTTCTTCTTCTTCGTCCTCGGCCCTTGGTCGACTGGGCGGCTGTGCTCATTTTCTCAGTACTCTCACCTCTTCTTCACTTGCATCATCTTCTTCAAAAATAGGGCTGCCAGTTCGCTCTCTGCTGCCGCTGCGATTCCGTCCTCGGCCGCGAAAGGTATGGTCGGGCTCTGCGTCGCTGCGTCGCCTTTGCTTCTTGGGAGCAGCCGGAGGTGGTGTCATGCTCGCTGATTCTGAATCTCGATGGTGATTACGGTGGTGGTGTCGGTGTCGGGAGCCGCTGTCACGCTCATGGCCACGAGAGGGTGATGGTGCCCGACAAGGAGAGTGTGAGGACATGCGACGTCGCTTCAGACGACCGCGTTCTTCGACTTCTGCGTCGACATCCGGCTCGACAACAACTGCAATGCTTGGATATTTCTGGAAGTCGCACCTCTCTGAACGGTCCGGTGCATAGGACGCTGTAGTTACTGACATGTCGCCGTGTGGTAGGCTTCAATGGCTCAGGCACAATTCGGATTCGATCAAATTGTGCATGAGCAGAGTTCGGACGTTGGAGATCGTTATGTCGGACTGTTAGCCAAAGAGGGGAAGCATTAGTGCCGTGCGACGGCCCGTTTATGGAACGAACTGGTGAGCATGCTTGGTTGAAGCGTGATTCAGCTGGACGTCATTCGCACGCGCTTTCCGGATGTGGCTGGTGCTCACGCGATTGGATGCAGCACTACCAGCAGGCGCTCCTCTGCGCCGCTCCCTAGTCTTCAGCAAAGAATGTTCAGCAGCTCAGCTGCAGGGGAATGAGAGCAGCAAAAGTAAATTTTTTACGTTTTCAGCATTGCAGTGCCCAGCCTGGAGTGAGGCTGCTGTTCTACCACCACCTCGCGCCGAAGATCTTCGGGGCCACATGATCCTGTTTCTCTTTGGAAGCCAGATCGATCCTGCGATGCCCTTTGACGTCGAGAGCCAACTCGGCGTACTCGTACGAAGACATGCTCGGTTTCTTGATCAGATGGACGTGTACAACACCCTGCTTCCCGTTGCCCTCTACGAAGAAGCGGAATTTCAGGTGCTGCGTGCCCCACTGGTCCGTCTCTTCTGTGCTGCGAATGGCGCGGTTCTTGACGTAGCGCGCCAACGAGCTCTCGCCATAGGCAGAGATCTGGGATCCCTCGCCAAGCAGTTTCCGGCACCGGGGGTCGTCCCGGATCCTGTCGGTGGCGTGGTTGAAGTGTGCGATTTTGGAGTTGGGGCTGAAGACGTCGTGGAAGAGAAAGTAGGTGACTCCGCCCTGGAGGTGTCAGCGCGAGTACTCAGGCCGTGGCTACAGGAGGGCGTACGGTTGCGATGACGCCAATGACTACGACGATCAGGTTGAACGACTGCTGGGTCGTGCGAACCACCTTCTCGCCCGGCGACAGGGCAGTCCACGGCACCTGTCCCGAGTCGCCAGTCAGGGTGATGGACCGGCGCGAGGGCTGCGGGATGGGCGTGCCCGGGTAGGTTGGCTCGGTGGCCTGTGAGTGGCGCGAGGCGGAGAAGGCGCGGCGGGCTGCCCACGGCTGGATGCGCGGGAGCAGCAGCGCAGGGCGCAGGAGCAGGATGGCTTCGGCGGGGCGGTAGAGGGCCATGGCGGCAGCCGGGGTGTGTGTCGATGTGTCGGTGTGTCGGTGTGTCGGTGTGTCGGTGTCTGGCGTGGGCGGGCAATTCCTTCGTAGAGCGGCGACCGCGGGCGGGCCTCGGCAGTGCGGTACCGTCGTGAAGTTTGGCGGACAGCGCACGCGGATTGCGCTGCACGCCCTCGACCCCCCGCCCTCGCCGTCCCCTCGTCCTGTTCACGTGCCGTCTCGTTGGCTCGAGCCGCGCACCATGGCGTCCAACAAGAAGAGCAGTCTCGCGGGCTATCTGCCGGACATGCTGATGGCGGCCGCCGCAGTACGCCGCCCCTTGTGCGCACCGCGCCTGTACTGACGGAGCCGCAGCCGCTGATCGCGTACTTTGTCATCCGCAACCTGATCGCGCGCCTCGACCCCGACGCGCAGCAGAAGGAAGAGGCCCGCGCCAAGTCGGCCGCCGCCACGCGCAAGCTCGACGCCATCCTCAGCAGCAAGCGCCGCAAGAGCCATGGCGACTACGACAGCGGCGACGACGACGACGACGACGACGACGCGCGCGCCCGCCGCCCGCGCATGCAGGACCTGGTGCTGAACAGCTACGAGCAGAGCATTGCCATGGAGGTCGTGGCCCCCGAGGAGATCCCCGTGACCTTTGACGACATTGGCGGCCTCGACGCCATCATCGAGGAGCTCAAGGAGTCGGTCATCTACCCGCTGACCATGCCGCACCTGTACGCCCACTCGTCGTCGCTGCTGAGCGCCCCCAGCGGCGTGCTGCTGTACGGGCCGCCGGGCTGCGGCAAGACCATGCTGGCCAAGGCCCTGGCCCACGAGTCGGGCGCCTGCTTCATCAACCTGCACATCTCCACCCTGACCGAGAAGTGGTACGGCGACAGCAACAAGCTGGTCAACGCCGTCTTCAGCCTGGCCCGCAAGCTGCAGCCGAGCATCGTCTTCATCGACGAGATCGATGCCGTCCTGGGCCAGCGCCGGAGCGGCGAGCACGAGGCCAGCGGCATGGTCAAGGCCGAGTACGTCGTCCCGCGCCCTCTCCCCCACTACCCCCGCTGACGCCCACCCCTAGGTTCATGACACACTGGGACGGCCTCGCCTCTTCGACCGCTGCCGGCAGCAACACCCCGCAGCGCATCTGCATCCTCGGCGCTACGAACCGCATCCAAGACATCGACGAGGCCATCCTGCGCCGCATGCCCAAGAAGTTCCCCGTCGCTCTTCCCAACGCCTCGCAGCGCAAGAACATCTTTTCCCTCATCCTTCGCGGCACAAAGATTGACTCCGCCCGCTTCGATATCGAATACCTCGTACGTGTCTCCGCAGGCATGTCCGGGTCCGACATCAAGGAGGCGTGCAGAGACGCGGCCATGGGGCCCGTCAGAGAATACATCAGGCGCAAGAAGGCAGACGGCTCGCTCAGGAGCAGCAGAGGCGTTCGGGACGAGGACGTGCGCGGCCTCCAAACAGAAGACTTCTTCGGCCGCGGAAAAGGCCTGAGAGAGATGGAAGCTCTTGACGAGACAGCAGAGGAGATGAACACCCGGAGTCGGCGCATACATACAACTTCCGAATCTTCTGAGGAAACCAGCACCGACAACAGCACCACAAGTGGCGATGAGAAGTCGCCGCAGTATCACGACCCTGAGCCTTCGGCTATCAGGTAACCGTCTCTTGATTATTTCAGTCGTTTGTTTCGAAGCACATATGGTCCTCATCTCATGGGCGGCGTTCTTCAAGACCCGAAACTAGACTCTAGATCTCCAACACTGTACGAACAATTTCATGCATACATACATCTGCAAATCTTTCGTCTGGAATCATGTCTGGGTTGCCTCCCTCCGCGCGAGGCAGCTGCAGCCGAGGTCCTAGTCCCCGCATTCACCCCACCCGTAGCTGCTGAACGCCTGGGCAGATCCACAATACAAGCACGCAACATATCCTTGGACTGTTGTCATCGACAGAACTGTTGTTTCGACAGTGCAAAGTACAGGGTCCAAATACTTGAATCTAACATCGTCCATTGAACCGTCATCATCATCAAATCACACGCAACACACGACGAAGTCACAAACAAATCGCTACAATAACAGCTACACGTACAGCATTCTGAATCCTACCGTCGGCTTCAGATCACAATGGCCTCACCAGGTGGTTCAGCATCAGTACCGTCAACCTCAGACCACCCACCATCGACAGAAACTCACCCGCACTCTCACAGCCATGACCATGGACATCATCCAACACCTCCTGAAGATGCCTGGAAGACCACTGGAGTCCGTGTAATCCCTGCCGACTCACTCGAGGCAGTGGGCGGCGCGCACATGACGCCAGGCATGGACCGCAGCGCAGCTATCAACTTCGCTCGTGTGGGCGCGCAAAAGCTGTGGGCGGGGACGGTACACATCCACGCCGGCGCCAAGACAGGCGCTCACCATCACGGGCACCTGGAGAGCGTCATTTACGTCCTGAAGGGCCGGGCGCGCATGCGGTGGGGCGAAAAGCTCGAGTTCACCGCCGAGGCAGGCCCGGGCGACTTCATCTTTGTCCCGCCCTATGTCCCGCACCAGGAGATCAATGCCAGCGATGATGAGAAGCTGGAGTGTGTGTTGATGAGAAGCGATAGTGAGGCCGTGGCCATCAACTTGCCGGGCTTGGAGCCTGCGGAGGCCCCGGAGACGGTGAAATGGATTGATCCTACCCATCCTGATGGAGCAGGGGCGTAGACAGAAAGCTTTCATGACGACATCTTGTCGGGTGCGAGTGCAGACTGGTAGGCAGACGACTGGCCCTAGCGGGGCCCGACCTTGGTATTAAATCCTTACAAAGGGCGTAGAACAATCTCACTGATGAGCATATTGGCAACTAATTTGAAAGTACTTGTGAATGTTGTGAGTCATTTTGGTCCATAAAGTATGAACCTGGGGTGAGGCAATCAACTACTCGCTGCTCTCCTCTTCTTCGTCATCTTCCTCGTCATCATCGTCGTCGTCTTCCTCCTCCACAGCTTCAGCAGCCTCGGCGACCTCCTCTTCAGCCTCAGCATCCACCTCATCGTCCTGCACCAAGAGGTCTTCAACGACACCGCCCTCACGCTCCATGCGCAGATATTCATCCCACTCAGGGAACATATCTACGTCGCCCTCGTCATCCTGCGGAGGTACACCGATGAGCTTCGCCACCCTGCCTTTATTTTCTTTCTCTAGGCTAGCCTTCCACTGCTTGACAAGTCCTGCTGTCGTGCTAGGCTTGTACGTCTGGGAGAAAAGTACAGCTTCAGCGAAGCGACCAGTCTTGATGAGCAAGTCGGTACAGCCCTGAAGGTCACCAATTTGCCAGAGCGCAGAGAAAGCGACGTTATTCGCTGTCGCTGTCTCAGCGAGAGTGGCAAGCTCGCGCAGACCAGACTCGTCTGAAGTGGCCGAGTAAAGGAGCAGCAGCGAGCCCAGATCTTTGGCCTTGACGAAGCACTCCTGCGCAAGCTTGATGTCCCAGCCGGTGAGAGCAGCGTCACCAACAGTCTTCCACTTGTGCTCTGTGTCCTGCTCACGTGCAATTTCGGTGGCCTGTTGCAGATCACCCAATGAAAGCGCAAGATCGAACCGATGCTCTGGGTCGGTGGCGACCTTGAGCGCCATCTCTTTGTACCCTTGACCTTCCAAGAATCGAGCGATTTTGTTGTTTTGATCCTTGGGCACAGAAGGTAATGTTTCCTCTGCAGCCTCCAACTCACCCCGGAGAATCAAAGTCTGGTACTCGACAACAGCTAGCGACAGAGCGAACGACACAACGTTCACGTCCTTATCGGCAATGTATATTCTCGAGTCGCGAGCGAGGTATCCAAGAACGTAATGTGGCGAGTCAAAGTGGGAAATGGTGTAGGTCTGGTCACCGACCAGGTAGTTGAGACGATTGGTGCTGTTGGTGTAGATGAAGCAATCGCCAACCCAGCAACCGGTGCGTACGCTATTGATCTGTTAGCTTTATGTGTTTCGGTTGGAGAACGGAGGACACACCTCTCATTGATGTCACAGACGACCTCAAAAGCAGCTTCTGCGCCATCTTCGTCGATCTCGCCATTTTGGAGCGCCTCCAAGTAGTTCTCCCTCGAGAATCTCAGAACGTAATATGTATCGTCTGTGGCCAATGTCACAAGCTCGCCGCTTTCTGACCAGAACACACTCTTGGGCTCGACTTCGATCCTTCGAACAAGAGCTCCAGAATCCCAATCGTAGAAGCCAATGCCACCTTGACCCTTGACTCCAAGTAGGACGCCACCGCTCAAACCATCTGCAGAGAAGCCGACATTCAACACGCTTCGTTCCTTGAAGTTGCGGAAGATCTTGACACTCGTAGCTGACTCCCGGATAGCGTAGTCTTTGTCGTGCTCCTTCGATGCCCAACAGAAATCCAGCGCGGAACCAAAAGCCTGGTTTCGGAGCGCGAGAGCAGTGTAGATTATATATTCACCATCCCCACAGACAGCGACGAAACGGCCATTCGGCGAGTGAAGCAAAGATTGAGGGTAGATCTCGGTCGAGCCAAGGTCTTTGGAAGGCAATGTAAGGCGTTCCGCGTCTTTAAGTGAATCGTTGCCCTTGATTGTTGCTGCGAGGATATCGTTGTGCTTTGCCCAAAGAATCTTGCCACCAGCATCCATGCTGACTGCTGGCTCTTCTCGGCCCATGGAGATGACCACAGCTCCATCGTCGAAACCGAGCGCAATGCCATTTTTGCTCTTCTGGGATGCTACACACCATGATCGCTCCAGGCCGTAGTTCAGAGACTGTTCCAAGCGGTATGTCGACGAGTGCCATATCTTGATTGTGCCGTCTTCAGAGCCCGAGATGATGACGGGGAGTTCGGGGTGATAAACAGCAAAGCTGACGTTGGACGTATGGCCTTCGAGAGTCGCAATGAGGGCTTTCGTAGTGTAGTCCCAAACCTTGACTGTCCTGTCATCAGAGGTTGTGAGGAGGTAGGGCTTGTCGGATTGGGGATAGTAGTCGACGAAATTGACACCCTTGGTCTCGTGCGCTTCAAGGGTAAAGTTTGGCGTCGAGCTGCCGAGCGACCAGATCTTGACTGTGCGGTCGAGACAAGCGGAGGCAAATGTGTTAGGGTCCTTGGGGTTGATCGCAATACCCATAACGTAGTGCTGGTGGCCGGCGAATTCTTGCACGCCTGTATATGGTCAGCAGCAGCTCCTCGGTTCTCTCCAAATCCAGGTAGTCGTACACTTCCAGCCCTTCTCCCAGTCCCACAGCTTTATTGTCATGTCATCCTAGAAGCGCATCAGTCAGGCACCCTAGTGCTTGGTCTCGCGACTCACGCTGGCAGTCAGCACAAAGGGCTGTGTGGGATGAACGGCGATGGCGCGGATATAGTCGGGGTGTGCTTCGAAAGATGTGACCTTCTCAGAGGTGTTGTAGTTGTAGACACGCATCTGGAAGTCATCGGAACCTGTTGTCGAGCCGTGTCAACGTAGCTTTCATGAGACAAGCCAAGCGGGTCGCACCTGCAACAATCCAGTTCTTCCGCGCAATGAAGCGGCCAGCGCGAACGGGGACATCGGTGAGCTCGAATGTCTTGACAATCGATTGCGAGATGTAGGACCAGATGTGAACGTGTCCTGCCGCCGTCAGCCTCGGACCACCATTGCGGAGTCGCAGCTATTCATACCGCTGTACAGGGTTGTCAGGATCCACGGCTCGGTCGGATGGAAGTCTTCGAGGTTGTTTAGTATCGTGGGCGACGTGGAGCAGCGCAATGCCTACCAATGCCTAGCAAGTGTTAGCATGAGAGCTCGAGGGCGTTCGCGGTGCAGCCTGCTTACCCTTGACTCGCTCCGAGCGCGCAAAGAGCTGCCTCTGTAGTCCTGGTAAGCGTATGTCCGGGCTCCGAGTGGTGGGCGTACCTTGACGTCGAGACGCATCTTCGCAGCTGGTGTGTACTGGTGGGGGAGGTGTGGAAGGTGTGGGATGGGGGAGACGTGGCTTGTTGCAGCCAGTCCGCGGGAGCGCAGGCGAGGACCACGTGTGACGGAACGTAGACCGGGAGACAGCTACGGCGTCCAAGGAAGCGCTGGGAAGAGAGGTTGCGTGTGGAGTGGAAGGGGCCCGCTCCGTAACCACCTCCGCGATGCTGCATCTGTGTCCGCTGGTGCTTGGCAGGGCAGGGTTCACAGTTTCCCGAAGGGGCAGTTTTGAAAATCATCGATTGCAGACGAATGCGCATCATCACCGTTCAGCCCTGATCGGGTGCGCCACACAAAGACACATTCTCTGGAGGTCGTCTACGTGGCTGAGCGTCTTTTCCGGCGCAAGATGCTTCGTGCTCGATCGAGTGTTTCGACAACGACACCGTCGCCAGCGACGAGCTGGCTGCACTCGCAGATCAACTCATCACCGCGCACTGTTAAAATGACCAACCATGTCATGAACTTTTCTCGATTCTCCTCTACAACTATTTACTCGAGATAACCTCCCCACGAGTGCCAACTGCACTAATCTGACGGCTTCCCTTCAATTGCATAATAGATACCCTGAATCGTGCCCCAAGCCCTCCATTGCTCATGGCGAACTGCCATAGCGTACATCGACAAGAGAAAAAACGGTCTCGCCGCTATTGAGCAGAGACTGGTATCTAAGAAGTGAATATACAAAAAGATTCAAAATATGTTAAAGTAAAGTATAAGAGGTTGGAGATGGGTTCAACGAGTGTCCGAACATAAAAGCAACGATATGTGAGAGAATTGAGTGCGGCTAGATGCGAGAGGCAGACACTAGCATGGATGAGGTTGGTTCGCGAGATGAATGCTGAGATCGAAACACATATGTGGTGAGAGACATGCGCATATGCCGTCATCGTAAAACCCACGTCTGGCCGAGCTTGTTATAGTGGGACGTGCAGGCGGCCTGACGCTCAGTTCCAGCCGAGCGAGTTCTCTGCCATAACGGGAGCTGAGATTTGCTGAGTGCGTATGCTGCGTCCTTGGCTGCTGTCACTTCCACGACTACCGCGACTACCAGGCGTCATACGGCCATCGCGAGCACCACGCATCCAGGCAGCTGCACCGCCGGGAATAGAGCCGTAGGTCATACGGCTTGTGCTAGGGACCGAGCTGGAGCGCTGGTGAGCGATGCGCTTGTTGCGGTACCGACGGGCGACGAAGAACATAGCTGCACCGTATGCGATTGCTCCAACGATAGCTCCTGTTGCAATTCCTGCGCTAGTGGGATTGATCTTGCGGCTGGCACTGGCATCGCCTCCGATTGCACCACCATCGCCAGCACCTCCAGTTGATGTTGCGGCAGGGTCGCCGCCGGCAACGTTCGAGCCTGCACCAGGAAGAGTGCCGCCAGCTGCAAGGGGACAAGCAGTGTTGATCAAGTTGGTAAGGTCATTAACGGTGGAGTCCTTGTTGTGCCAGAATGGGTCAGCGGGATTGCGGAGCTGAGCTGCAAGCTTGGTCTGCAAGTCCTTGGGAATGGTGAACATTGCCATTGTAGTAATGAAGCCTTGGTATTTTGTCGTGTCAAGCGGCTTCAATCCGTAGTTCTTAACGTCAGAGACGGAGATGTTGAGACCATTAGCAATCGCCTGAGGCAAGTAGTGGAAGATCTGGTTGCCGCCATTGTTGGAAGACACGAATGGGTAGTTCAATGGCCACTTGAAACAAACCTGGCCCATGAAGCTGTCTTGAGGGACGTCGGTGGGAACGCCATCAGGGGGAGCAATCATTTTCGGTAGGCTAGATGGAATACCACTGCTTGTGGCAGTAGGAGACGCGATTGTAGAAGGCTCTTGGACAATGCTGGTGGGGATGAAAAGAGAGGTATCTGTGTTGGTGGCAGTGGGCAAAACAGTTCGCACTGGTGTCTGCGAGCTTGTGACCGTCGGGATAACGGGAATTGGGATGGTGGCAGAGTCGATTGCTGACGTGGTGCTTACCGCAGATGGGGAGACACTGATAGATGCAGGCGCAGATGGCGACGATGAGAGAGACTCCGATGGTGACAGAGTAGGAGACGGCGCCGCTGATGGAGACTCCAGTCCAGTTGATACAGACCCCGAGGCAGATGGAGACACAGACGCCGAGCCTGATGGCGTGACTGAGGCAGTTTCGGTAGCGGACGGAGTGACGGTCGCACTAGTCGATGCTGAGCCAGAGATCGTGAGGGTCTCAGAAGCCGAGATAGACAATGAGATGCTGACAGACTCGCTCGGTGAAATTATAGCGCTTGAGGAAACGCCAGTCCCAATCACAGTCGACGATGGAATAATGCCAGAAGAGAAGCCTGTTCCAGAAATAGTGGAGGAAGGCAAGACCCCTGATGATTCGGAAAGTGACGCACTCGCTGAAAGTGTGACGCTTTCTGTGCCGGAAGGAATGGGCGCAGTGAGGCTACCAGAACCTGACACGGTTGCAGAAGGCAGAATTCCAGACGATAGGAGGCTAGAGGAGAAATCAGACGCAATGCTGGACGCAATGCTGCTGAGATCGGAAGTCGGGATAGGCAAAGGAACCGACGCGGTGGGCAGGATGGACGCTGAGGTGAGCGCGGATTCGGCACTGGATACCAGGCTTGATACAATGCTGGGCAAAGCGGAACCAGTTGGCAAGTCAGAGACTGCCGACGATAGTAGGCTGGAAAGCTCTGAGATCACCGATGGAGCGACCGATGGGAGGATTCCCGAAGCAGACGGTGATTCAGTGATGGTAGCTGATACTGGGGCAGTAGGGTTGAGTGATCCAGAGCTAGGAACGACGCCAGTGGGAAGAGCCTCAGAAACTGCAGAGGACAGGAGCGAGGTCAGATCAAGCCCAGAGCTGACGGATACACCCTCTGAGGTGGGAATAGCACCTGACGGCGAAGCCTGGCTTGTGAGGGTAGCAGACAAAGACGAAGACTCTGTGCCGAGTGCAGTGGTAATACCGATAATTATGCCACTGGAAGGGAATCCACTGGAGGGCAGAACACCAGTAGGGACTACGCCACTGCTGGGAAGGATGCCAGACTCAACAGTCGAGGTAGCTGTAGGCTCTGTAGTGCCAAGAAGAGAAGACAGGAGAGAACCAACCAGGCCAGCAGACGAGGTGGGCCGCACGATATCAGAGGATGATGGCAGAAGCCCAGTAGAAGCACCCTGCGACGCCTCAGGTAGGAGCGATGAGAGGACACTGTTGATAAGACCAGCAGATGAGGTTGGCAGGACAATCTCAGAAGCTGGAGGTAGTAACCCAGTAGAAGCGACCTGCTCGGAACTCTGAGCAGAAGAAGTCGGGAGCACAATCTCAGATGCTGGAGGTAAGGAACCGGTAGAAGCAACCTGCTCGGGGCTTTGTGCGGATGTGGTTGGCAGCACAATCTCAGATGCCGCGGGCAAAGATCCAGTAGCGGCAGAAGATGAGGTTGGCAGGACAATCTCAGAGGCTGGCGGCAGAGATCCAGTAGCAGCAGGGGCTTGAGCAGACGAGGTTGGTAGAACAATCTCAGAGGCTGGCGGCAGAAGCCCAGTAGAAGCACCTTGTGATACCTCAGGCAGCAGCGATGAGAGAGCACCGTCGACAAGACCGGCAGATGAGGTTGGCAGGACAATCTCAGACGCTGGAGGCAGAAGTCCAGTAGAAGCACCTTGTGATACCTGAGGCAGCAGCGATGAGAGAGCACCATCAACAAGACCAGCAGATGAGGTTGGCAGGACAATCTCAGAAGCTGGAGGTAGCGACCCAGTAGAGGCGACCTGCTCAGGGCTTTGAGCAGACGAGGTTGGTAGCACAATCTCAGACGCTGGCGGCAGAGAACCGGTAGAGGCGACGGATGTAGGGCGATCGACAGAGTCGGAAGTTGTCGACTGCAGAAGACTCTGCGATGTACCGGGAACGATGAAAGGACCGAGAATACTGGATGACTGGGACGCCGACGCCACAGAGGATGGGGTGGTGGACGATGTACCGGAAAGGATCACATCGGGTAGTGTGCCAGTAGGAGCAACTTGGTCGCGCGATGTCGACGGCGCCTCAGTTGGCTGAACACTCGACTGTGACGCAGGCGAGCCACTGCTTGAGGGAAGGAGACCGCCCAAAAGAGATGAGAGAAAGCCACCCGTTGTCTGAGACGGCTCCTGGCGAGCAGACGATTGTGATGACACAGAAGGGGAAGACGATGATGTGGGCAGAACGATCTCCGAAAGTGGAGGTAGCGAACCGGTCGATGGATCAGTGGCGAGAGATGAGCGGGCGGGTGCTGACTCAATGGTGCTCGAGGTTGTGGGCAAAACAATTGCCGATGCGGGTGGCAAGATACCCGTAGGGCGCTGCGCGACAGTGCTAGTCGCCTCGTCTTCCTCAGTGCTCGAGCTTGTGGGCTGAACAATCGCCGAAGAGGGCGGCAAGACACCTGTGGGGCGCTGCGCAACAGTGCTAGTCGCCTCCTGTGTCTCAGTGCTCGACGTAGTAGGCTGGACAATCTCCGATGATGCAGGCAAGATACCAGTGGGCACAACTGAAGGCGGCTGGACAACCTGAGTGTTGCTGGAGACCTCAGTCGCAGTCTCAAGCTGAGACTGGGAGGATACAACCTGAGAAGTCAAGGAAGATGGCGTAGGCCGCACGATCTCCGAGATTGGAGGAAGAACACCAGTTGCAGCGACAGAAGATTGTACACCCTGAGTACTGCTAGGCTCCTCGGATTCAGTATCAGAAGGAGTCTGAGAAGTGGGAGCTGCTGGAGGAGAGGGCGAAGAAGTCGTTGGCAATACGATCTGCGAAGATGGGGGAAGTGTGCCAGTTGCCGCAGGCCTTTGCGCAATCGAACTGCTCTCGACTTGGGTAGACGACAGCTCCTCAGGCGTCGGTCTAGGGGCAGACGATGGTGGCACAACCACAGTCGAAGTCTGCTCTTCTGGTGTCAGGCTTGATGCGGAGGAAGGCTGCACATTGACAGTGCTGGACGTAAGCTCCTCAGGTGTCGAAGTCGGTGCCAAGCTACGAACGGAGGAAGGCTGCACATTCACAGTGCTGGACGTGAGCTCCTCGGGTGTCGAGCTACGTGCAGAAGAAGGCTGGATATTCACGGTGCTGGATGTGAGCTCATCGGCTATGGAACCCGGTGTGGAGGAAGGCTGGACAATCGCAGCGCTGGATGTCAACTCCTGTGGTGTCGAAGTTGGTGCTGAGCTTGGCGCCGAGGAAGGTTGAATATTCACGATGCTGGATGTGAGCTCCTCGGGTGTTGGGCTAGGCGCAGATGGAGTACGAACGTCCACAGTGCTGGATGTGAGCTCCCCGGCTGCCGAACTCGGTGCGGAGGATGGCTGAGCATTCACAGACGAGGTAGGCTCTACAGGCGTTGAGCTAGGTGCAGAGGAAGACTGAACGTCCACGGTAGACGTAGGCCCCTCAAAAGCTGAACCAAGCGCAGACGAAAGGCTGGAGACGACCTCTGAGGTGGCCTCAACAGAGCTGCTCGACGACGCCGGCGCAGAAGATACGGCAGAGATCTCGTCTGGTGTAGGTGCCGAGGACGAGGGTGAGGATACCGGGGCAGACGGCACCTGAGGACTGCTCGTTCCGGCGGGAGGTTGGCTGTTTTGAGGCGTAGGCGTCACAATAATTGACAGAGGATCGAGGGATGGGCTCGATGCGTCCTGCTCACTCTGAGTGGAGAAGACGTCGGGCTGTGACGGGGTGGACGACGAGGACTGGGAGTTGATGAAGGATCTAAACAACGATGTGAAGTCAGGGAAGTCGTTCTGCCTCTTTTCGCTGCTCGAGCTCGAGGATGAAGGAGTCGAAGACGAAGACGGTGTTGTGGATGCCGTAACGTTAGCTGCGTCCGTGTTGATTTGGCGCTTTACGTGACGCGGAAAGTAGTATCGAGGTTTGCCCTGTGTCTGCTTCGGCTGCGGGGCCGGCATAGCCTCTGCGACTGTGCCGACTGGGCCTGAGCCGGACATACTGGCCAGAGCCAGGGTAGCAGCCCATACTGTGGTCGAGCGTGTCATTTTGGTAATTACTGTCAGGCACTAGATCCTTATTAAGATATGTTGAAGGTGTAGAGCGCGAGCAAAGTTGGTGCACCTGCAAATGTAAGACACAGACGTTCGCAAATGCGCACCAAGGACTAGCTTACGGTGTGTTCCTGATCAAACGAGTGTATCTGACAAGAGTCAAAGATGGATAAAGAATGGACCTAGACAGGTGTTAGAGCGGTGCAGGCCAGCAGTGCAGAGCAGACTCACTAGACTGTCGATGCAGCTAGGAATGTGACTGAGGCCTGGGTAAAGGTAGGCGTAGCAGTCGCAGTGAGATCCGTTTTCGTGGTGGGTCTATGCCGTCATGTTTGACATGAACCAGTTCCAGAGAGGCGCGAGAGACCGTCGTTCCAGTGGCTCAGCGGCTGTCAAACAGAAGTGCCACGCGCCAGTTGTCAGCGAGCGATGCACAGCAACAACAAAGAGATTGTCGATGCAGCAGGCGCTCAAAGCACGGGATCGATCGCGTGGCGCACAAGAGAGTCTGTTACAACAAAGAGTCGACGATGCTGTTCGGCGTGTGGAGTCGGTGTTCCTGATCGGCGTTGAAGCTTGCGTGTCGCGCAGGGTCTAAGGCGAGGCGGGCCAGCAACGTCGAAAAGCGATCTACGGCGGTTCAGGGCAAACGAATGTCGGCGACGTTGGGGATAGGCAACGGTCGGATTACTGCAGGGCTGCTGCTTCAAATCGAAGGCAAGGCGTTCAGGAAGGAGTGGTCGTGATTCGGAGAATCGTGCAAAGGGAGCGTAAGCCGAAGGGCGGCGGTGGAGGTGCGGTGCGGTGGTCGAGTGCGCGAAGGGGTCTCCACGGGCAGCCACGGGCGGGTGATGCACACTTGTAGTCGAGACCAGTAGTGCGCACTACGTTCGAAAGCTTGTCGGCGGGTGGAGAGAGATGCTGGTGTCGAGGACGGCGGAGTGGCAGGTGGAGAAGGAGAGGCCCAGCAGTCGGTGCCCGTCAGCGACTCAGTCGCACAGGCGGGTCAGGCTCAAGGGGGGATCCGTCAAACGGATTCGTCCCGACTAGGTTAAGCCGGCAACACTGCGTAGGGGTTTGGACGGCGCGTTTGTTGCATTCGATAGCGTCCGCAAATAGGTCCGCGCGCCAGGCACGAGTGCACGATGCAGACAACGACAGCAGCAGAGCAGTGGGCAGGACAGCAGGTAGGCAAGCAAGCGCTCTTGTGCACCACTTTGTCTTGAAAACTGTCCACCTGCCGGGTGCTCCCCTCCTCCTGGTGGCTCCCTGCGTGGCCCGTGTCATAGATTGCTTTCCAGCCGCGAGGCCTGCATCTCTCACGCACTAGACATGGGGAACAAACTACCTTGCTCTCGGCACCTGCCAAAGCCCAAACTCATCGCCTGCAGCGTGCTCTCTGCTTCCCTTAACGGCCACCAGGCGCAGCATCTTCTCGTCGTATGCGCAACCTGTTCGCAGATCGTGCAGCGGCTGCACTTCAGTGTTGAACAGACCATGAACGCCGCCCGTCCAACCAACGGCTGTCCAATCAGCGTTCGCGAGCTCTTCCGCCCCTGCCCTGCCCAGCTTTCATTTGCGGAAGGTGGAACCAAGGGTGCTGTGGCTGTTCGAATGAACGCCTCAACTCGCCAACACTGAACGCTGCTCGTCCCGCACTCTGCATGCCCCAAATGTATGTTTGATTGCTTCTACTCTGTTGCAATAAATCATCCCAGGGCTCGCAGTTGGGGTGCCGTCGTTGTCACCCGCTGCACTGTGGTTGCACGGTTTCTCTCTGCTGACAATCCTTCCACTGCACCATTTTATTGAGCTGCAGCCGCCACGCCTGCGCTGAGCCTTGTGCAGCCGAGCGCCTTGCCGTGCGCGTATCCTCCAGGTGTTTGGCCCACCTGCCACAAATTGGACTAATGAGACTATTGATTTCTCGACTACATCCGACTTTGGCGCGGCGTACACTGCGCTCGACTGCTACTTTCTCGACTCTCTGGTAAAGTTTGTGCCTAAAGCTGACGGCAGTTTCGATATCTGGCCGCCCTGCTAAACACAGTACCGATGTACTGCCACAGGCACACCAACGAGGCAGCCTCCGGTCCGTGCCTCAGCCAACACGTTACCATAGACTCGCAGACTTCGACGGTTCAAACGAGGGCTCTTCCCGCTACGTCTCGCCTCTTGTGAAAGTCTGTTCTCTCGGGTCCCATGTCTGCTCGCCTTTACGAAGAGGACCTGCTTCCACACTTGCTCCCTTGAGCGGCGCAGCGCGTTTCAAAAAGTTCGGTAACTTCTATTCCTGACCTTGACTCTCCGCGCGACATCTTCACTTTGGTTCGGTTACCAAAGCTTCTAGTGGCGTTCTTTGCTTCGCTTGTGAGTGATGGCTTCTCAATTGTGACCAGTACGAGCGACGCTGCTGCTGAAGGCTGAAGCCACCCACACGATCACGTGGCGTTTCAAGCTCATCTTCGATAGCGCCGTCTGGTTAGCACAATTCATTGCTTGGCAGTCTTCCACGGCTACCCTCACAGTCCTCTCCCGATTTCTCCATTCGATCCAGACGGAACGTCGTTGGGTCGATCTACATGAGGACCGAGGTTCTGGCCATTTGATTTGCAACATTTCGCCCCTTGCATCTATTCTGAAACAAACGCTCGGCCGAATACGCTAGGCTTTGCCAATAACCCTTGGGCAAGTTGCGAGATGCTCAAGGTTGACATCATGGGCTGCTGCGCTCCCAACGAGAGGGATCACTGGTGACTCGTGCAGAGCCTCTTCGTTCAAAAAACCATGCTTATAGCATGATCCAAAGATTGCAAAAGTATCGCCGCTTCATGCACTATCCAGCTCTAGTTAAAGATCTTCACGTAAGTTTTGAAACATCAGCTATGAACCGCTTGTGTACAAACGGAAAGTATATCGCTCATCTTATTCCATCTCATCTCTATTGTCAATACTAATTCCATACTTCCGATATATATACACAAGTAGTATACTATTGCATGTGCACAATAGCAAGGCCGGAAATATGCTACGTTCCTGGCCCGTATCGTGCTGTCTTCGTTCTGTCGTTCGCTCTGCACGGTTATAGGATGGACATGGGCTCACGAAACGCACAGTGCTCCACCACCTAAGTGACATGCCAACGTGCTGGTGGTGCCAACTTCATCATGACGTCGTGTTGAAATGCATGCCACCGTCAGTAGCTTGGCGCCTATACTACCGCGGTGGACTGCTATGGCGAGATGTCATGATGCTTCAGCCGGGTGCCTTTGTGCTTCCATGCGCAACGTCTCGGCAGTTTCGATGGAAGCGTGGAGGTACACGTTACTTCTTCGAACGGCGCGGTAGCGCTGCGGTCCGCGCCATACGGTCGTGCGAGATCTCTGTGGCATCTGACGTTGCTTTTGGTCTTAAAAAAGATGGTTGGCTCATGGTGGGTTGGGTGCTGTAATGACATATAGCCTTGTGCCACCAACTGAAGCACTGGTGATATATCGTCTTGCTCCAGGAGATTGTTAGTTCGACAGGTTGAGTTTATTTGTCAGGCCATGGTCGATGGCCTAGAACTTGACAGTGGGCTGCTAGGTTGGTGTTCCGAGAAATCGAAATAGAAGGATCGGTTCATGGTTTCACGTTTGCATAACTGGAGTACAGACTATGGCGTTCTGTCGACGACGATTTCCAAACTGTTTTCCTCTTCGATGTATTGAAAGAGGGTGAATGCAGTGGGGTCAATAGTTCTGGGAAGAAATTCTCGAGGACTATATATATATTTATCAAGCAAGAGTGTGATTGAATGTGATATTGTATACGTCTTCTATAGCTATGACACAGGGCATTATTAGACAACTGAAGATGCAGAGAGATAATGATGATGGCCCTCAACTCTCTTATAACACTTCTAAGTAGTCTTGCAGTCAAACTATGTTCCTGCCGTTGACGGTTCCCATGTATAAAGTGCATGTTGTCTCAAGTTCACTTTGGCATACTTATCGCTGTTAGGTTAGAGAGCAAAGTTGGGCGAAGGCGCCAGCGTCCGCGGGCATAGTTGCTACGGGTATACAATGTAGCCCATGTTCAGACCATAAGTAAGCGATCGAATGTGATTAGGACAAAAAATGTGTCAGTCTACAGTCATCATGATTGGAGCATGTGTTACCCAGTGCATCGCCTCACAAGATCCGTAAGTAGGACAACTCGAAGTGGGCATTGCTGTTGATGACACTGTTCTATGGTCTATAGAAGAGAACGCAACGTTTACGTGGGCTGAGCATGCCAAAACACCTAGTAGTTTTGGGACTTTCACGGCCCTCTAGCAGTGTCTAAGTACTTGAACTCTGAGTCGAAAAGTCGTCTGTAGGGAGGAATTAGTATCTCTTACTCGAAATACTAATCTGGAATGTGTGAAGTTTGTAGACTCTGATAAGAGATTTTATATTTAATCTCGCCACAAGCGCCTGTCGAGTATATAGCATCAACAAAAGCAACAGTCAGTCCACAAATTTGCTCTCACACTCATACTACAGCAAGCCCAGCGCGGCATGTCACCCCATCCTCTCCTATCATCCCGACCGCCTAGTCACGTGGGATCTACCCTGATACCATCTCACGCCCAACAGGAGATAGCAAAACCAGCAAGAATTATTTATCAATGGCATGATCAACGCGTCATCTACTGAGAGAACAACGGTATATCGAGTCTGATATGAGCAACAAAATAGCAAGACGAACCGGCTCAAGCCATGTGTCTAGATGCACGCACGCAATCGCAACGCCATATATGCATGCATCGCTAAACGCACTCCCACGTCCATTGTCTCACATGAAATCCTCCCGCCAATGACTCCTAACCTTCTGCCAGGTATCTCGCTCCTGTTTGCCGCCCAGCTTCTCCAAGCCCAATCCACGCTCGACCCACTCCTGGCTGCCCATTTCAGTCAGCCTCGACAGTGCGCGCGCAAAGGCGAAGCGCTCCTCGTCACCCGAGAAGATGGCGCTGTTCTTCAGCATGGTCATGTTCATGCCCAGATCATCCATCAGGCTGCGCATGGCGTCGTCGAGGTTCTCGCCCGGGTCGGCGGATTCGGGGATCTGACCTTTCTGTTTGGAGGCAGAGAGGGCATCGGTCACTTCGTCGGCCGAGAGGAAAAGTTGTGTTAGGGGAACTTGGGTTGTGAGGACGAGCTTTGCCTGGTTTGGTCAGCGGGTGTGTGCCATGGGTTTGTGGGCTATGGGTCTGAGTGAGTGGAGGGAGAGAACTCACCCTGCTCTCGTAGAGGGCATCTATGAAGGTGATGAAGCGGCGAGCCAGATCGCGGCTCTTGTGGTTCATGCCAGGCACGTCGGTGATGACAAAGGCCTCATATTCCTTGGTGAGTTCCAGATAATCGGCGGCGCCCGTCGCGCGGCCAATAATCTCGTCGAAGCTGAACCAAGCACACTTTCCACTCGCTTTCGGAACCTCGATATCTCTCCCCCAGACTTGATGGGTCGCCTTGTGCGGGGGATCGTTGTCGAAGTCGCCCAAGAACCTGAACCAGCGCTCTGCATGTGTCTTGGCGCTCGGGTCGAGCGGATGGTGGTAGACGCCCGACGGCGGGCGCGGAATCTTGCGGTAGTCGGTCTGGGAGTCGAGGTTCAGGACAGTCAGGCGGCGCTTGAGCAGGTTGATGCAGGGGATGAAGCTTTCTCTTTGGATGCCATTCTTGTACAGATCGTCGGGGTGACGGTTGCTGGTGGTCACGATGACGGTGCCGTGGGCCATCAGAGCCTCCATCAGGCGGCGCAGGATCATGGCGTCGGCCACGTCGGTGCACTGGAACTCGTCGAAGCACAGGATGGCGGAGCGCTCGGCGATGTTGGCAGCGACGTAGGGGATGGCATCAATGTCGTTGCCGTGGGCCATCTTCATCTTGTGCAGGTCCTTGTGCACCGACTGCATGAAGGCGTGGAAGTGGATGCGGGTCTTGCGGGTGATGTCGGCGGGCAGGGTGTCGTAGAACAGGTTCATCATCATGGTCTTGCCGGAGCCGACGTCGCCGTACATGTACATGCCCTTGGGCAGCGAGGCGGGGATGGGCGGCAGGGCGGGCGTGGGCTCGGCAGCGGAGAGGAAGGAGAAGAAGGACTTCTTGGGCGGCTGCAGCGACTCGAGGGTGGGCTGCTGGACGGGCGGCTGCTGGTAGGCGGCGAGCATGTCATGGAGGTCCTGCAGGTTCTTGATGATGTCTCGCGGCGGTCAGTGGGCTGCGTCGAGTCGCGCGGGCGGCCGTACTTCTCTGGTGCTCGTCGTCCCTCAAGCGTCCCGCGTCGACGCGCGCATCGTACTCGGCGATGGGTCCATGGCTGCGTTGCGGCTGCGGCGAGTCTGCTCCCATCAGCACCGTCCCACACGCGGCGGCGCGGCTCACGTACACTCCTGCGCTGCCTGCGCATATCCCCGGGAGCCCAGCGCGGGCGCGTGCTGGGCCACCCGTTCGAGCGCTGCTCTGCGGCCGACGCGCCCTGCTTGATATCTGCGCGCGCAGTCTGTGCATACCGTCCGTCTCGACGACGCTCCGGCGCGCGCTCCCGTCGCCAGTATCCGCCGCGGCGCAGCGGTGCGCGAGAGGGCGCTCAGCCCGCGCAGCACCTCGAGTGATGTCATTTCCGAGCAATGTGAGGGTTCGTGTGGGCGCAGGCGGCCTCGCTATGTCATGGCCCGGCGGGGGACAAGAAGCACGCACAGGGGGGGCCGCGCGGTGAAGAAGCCACTGCGGCAGTCGTCAATTGTCAAACATGTGCCAGCAACCAAGGCTCGGAGCCTCTAGCCCTGCGCCTGGCCGTTCCGCGCGGCTAGTTTTCGCGACACCCTCGGCTTCGGACATGACGTGGCGCAGCCGGCGGCTGTCGGCATTTGAAGTTGCGCCGAGACCACGAGCGAGCACAGCCGAGCATCCATCTTCAGTGCGTAGCAATGTAGCTGCATTCCCGTCATACATTACACCTCCTCCTCCGTCCCCACGCTTTCGTACCTCTCGCCTCCCCCGCCTCTCGCGTACCTCATCTTCGGGATATCCTCCACATCATACAGCCGTGTGTAGTCAACCCTCTCGCCGCCAAGCTTCGCAAATCCGCCTTCCTTCTTTGCAAACACCGGCGCTCCATCACACCAAAAGTCTTTGCAGTTTGTGACAATGCCCTGTGAAAAAGGATTGCCACGCCGCTGCCGCCGGGTGCGCGCTTGCCCGGCGTTGGAGCCGTGAAACGCGATAGCGACAAACGTGTCCAACCCGAGTAGTCGCTTCCACTGATCCCATAGCGAGTGCTGTGGCTGCGCGCGTTTGGGCGCATCGCCAGTGTCTTGGCCAGACCCAAGCCCGTTGGTGGGCGCACTGCCTGCTGCACCTCCAGCGACGTCTTGGGAGGTATCGCCTGTCGTGACAAAGGAAGTGACAGCGTCGGCCGCAGTGTGAGAGTCGAGGTGTCCGCGCATCGACTCGTAGGTAGTGAGGTTACGGGCAATTTGTAGAAGCTGCACGCAGAGGAGCATGCTGACCCACGTGAGCTGAAACGCTGCCCAGATGGAAAGAACGATGGTGAAGGGGTCTTTGTTAAGTACTTCGCAGAGGTCATCAGAGAGGACGTTGCAGTCGTCGTTCTTGGGTTTGGGAAGGTGGTCGACATAGCTCCAGGCCAAGCGAAGCCACGCCAGGATGCCGAGTTCCATAAACAGGACGTAGAAGACGAAGTGGCGGTGATTGTTGTTTGCAACGCAGTTGTTGACCCAAGGGCAGTGGCTGGCTACGTTAGCTTTGCATCATGGCCCATCTCAAGACAACTTACTGGTCACTCTTCGCAACACAACGCTCGCAACGCTTGCAGTGCTTGCTGCGCAGGGGTTTCCTGACCAAACAGCTTACACAAAAGTGATGCTCATCGAATTGTCGTAGCTCCATCAGCTCGTCAATGATGGCCTTGGAAGCACTCCTGCTCGCCGACTTGGGCACGTAGCCTGGGTCGGAGGACATGGTGAAGAAGTAGAAGTAGGCCGTAAGTCCGTAACATGCTGCAAAACCAACGTTTGTGAAGAATGAGCCTCGTATTGTTCCTGATAGTATTAGAACTGGGCACTGCTTCGGACTCAAGAATATTACCTGGCAGAACCGTAGTCATGTATCGCACACCGACCCAGAACAGAGTGCCTGCAAAGATGCCAGCCAAGAAGGGCTGCAGCAGGTTAGCGTCGGTATGATTCGACTCGGGGTCAGACTAACGCTGTGATGTATGTTGCGCATGTTCGAGGGCCCCCACTGCAGCAGCTTCTGTGCGGCCAGCTGCATGATGTAGCTCGATATCAACGCCAAAGGCAGCCCAACAAACACAGGATAGTAGCTTACGAGCCACAGGCCCAAGAGTATCATGGCAAAGGGCCAGAAAAATATGAGCCTCGACAGAAACCACCGCGTGTCCTTGACTCCGGGAATTGGAAACTCCTTCGGACTGCCATCTGGCTTGTAGCCAGCCTCACCTAACGCCTTGCGCCACTGCCTTGATGTGTTCATTTCCTCGGCCGTCACTGCGGGCGTCTTGCCGTCGTTGTTCTTTGCAAAGCGGTCCGCGCCGTACTCCAGCAGCTTCTGTATGCTCCCCTGACTGCCCTTTACCAGCGCCCAGTGCAGCGCCGTGAAACCCTGATCGTCTGCGGCGTACACGTTCGCGCCCCAGCGCAGAAACAGATCGACACAAGAGGGATAGCCCTTGTAGGCGGCCCACATCAGCGGCGTGTGCGACTGCGGGTCGGGGATGTCGACGGGGATGTCCTGGTGCAGCAGGAGGGCGATCTGGTAGACATTGCCGTCGAGGGTGGCCGAGTGGAGCAGGTTGAAGCCCTGGTCGTCGGTGAGGAGCGGGTCGGCGCCGTGCTCGAGCAGCAGGTTCACGACGTAGTAGTTGCAGCGCTTGGCGGCCCAGAGGACGGGCGTTGCGACGGCATCGCCGCCTTTGGCGTTGATGGGAGCGCCGGACTGGATCAGGAAGTGGCAGAGGGCGTAGTGGTTGTTGATGGCGGCCCACTGTGGATGCTGTCAGCCGTGTGCGCGTGCAGAGGGTGGCGGATACGCACATGCAGCGGCGTGATGCCCTGCTCGTCCGTGTACGTCGCATCGAACTTGCCGCCGTCGAACAGCTTCTGGATGGCGGCAATCTCGCCCAGGCGCGCCAGCTGCATCACGTCCTCCTCGACGGGGAGGCTGGGCTTCTTGTCGGCCATGTCGTCGAGCTCATGCTGCCCGCTGGTGCCGTCGGTGCTTGCGGCCATCTCGGGGGTCCGCGTGGTCGGTGAGGGCGCTCGCATCGGCGGGCGTCTGCGCTCGAGGGTGGTGGGTGGTTCGGAGGAGCCCTCTACTGCGCTGTGCACATGACGAGCCTGTCGCTTGCCGGTCCGGTCAGAAGCGCCTCGCAGCCTGCGCAGACCTCACGCGTCGGCATAAACGGCATCGTCGAATCGCGAGCGCACCGCACCCCTGCGCTGCTGCGCCTGCCTTTCCGCCTTTGTGGCGCGGTGCCGCGCAAGCGTCCACCATTCACAGCACACTGGCACCTGGCAACCTTGCATCCCCCAGATAGCGTGAGGAAGCACCACCAAAATCAAAATCACAAGCAAAATCACAATCAAAATCAGAATCAGAATCAACAACAACCCATGTACCAAGACAGCTTCTCGTGCTGCCCAAATCTCAACCCCTCTTTACTTTTGTTCCAGTGCGCCCACGTAGTCCCTCTCACGCCAACATCTCACTAAACTCACTCCCCTCCTTCAACATGTCCTCGGCCTTCCCTGCCTTGATCAACCGCCCCTTCCCCAGCACAACACAATAGTCTGCGTTCTTCACCGCCTCCAAGCGGTGCGCTATCGTAATCACCGTGCTCTCCTTCATCTCCTCCCTCAGCACGCTCTGAATGCGCTGCGCAGTCTCAAAGTCGATACTCGCCGTCGCCTCGTCCATGATGAGAACCGGACTCCTTCGCAGCATCGCCCTGGCAAGACCAACAAGCTGTCTCTGGCCCTGAGACAGCCCTTTGCCGCCGCCTTCGATGTTAGTCGACAGTGTCCAGCCGTGGCTGCCGGCGATCTTGCCAAGTACGGCCTCGCACGCGCCGTCCGAGTACTCGTCAAGTGGATCGAGATTCTTGCGCATGCTGCCGGGGAAGAGGACAGGCTCCTGCGCGAGGAATGTGACGCGGCTTCGCAGCGCTTGTTTATTTACAGTGGATATGTCGACCCCGTCGATGAGGATGCGGCCGCTCTCCGGCACGATCGTGGCGAGGAGCGAGAGTGCAAGCGTAGATTTTCCAGAGCCGGTACGACCGATGACTGCTGTATTACTTCCGGCTGGGATTGTAAGGGAGACGCCTTGGAGAGCGGGATCAAGATTCTCTGCGTAGCGGATTGTAGTGTCTTCAAAGGTGATGTTGCCTGTGTAGGTTGGCCAGTGAGCGGGAGGGTCGACATCGCCGGGCGCTTCCTGCTCGAGGTCGAGAAGTTCAATGACGCGCTCCACGCTTGTGAACTGCATTTCCAGCTGACCATAGATTCGGCACATGTACTCAGTATACATGACGAATCTGCTCGCTGTGATCAACACAAAGGCTGTCAGTCCCGGAGAAATGCCCGTGTATACAGCAATGAGCGTCATGACAAGTGTAGCGCTCGCCGACATGGTGCTAAATCGGAATGACAGCCAGGCTTGAAGCGACCAATAGAAATGATCGTTCTTCTGGAAGTTGTCTACAACCTCAATGACTCGAGCTTGGAAGCGTGGCTGAGCATTGAAGGCGCGAACCGTGGTCAAACCTTCAACAAGCGCGCCAAAGTTGGACATGAGTGGGGAAAGGGACACCATCTGTCAATGTTAGTACTTGAAACTACTTCGTAGTAGATGCACCGTGAAGCTTACCTCAAGGCGCCTCAAGCTCTGAGATGTTGGCAGGAAGCGATAGAAGTTGTAAACAAAACCGCAACACAGCAGGAGCCCAAAAGCGAGGAACGCTGGCGTAGAGGACAGAATCACCACGATACAGCTTACGAAGCCGATCATCTGCCATCCAAAGACGGTGAAGGCTGAGCTCAAGCCACCGTCTACCGTGTTCATGTCGCTGGTCAGCCGATTCATCAGACGCCCGACGGGGGTGACGTCGTAGAACCTGAATGTTGCATGCGCGACCTTCTCTACTGCCTCCTTGAAGATTGCCTTTGCGGCATTGTAACCCACTCCAAACATGATCACGTTTGTGAACCAGAACAGCACAGCTGTCCCGGCAACAAAAACGAAGAATCCCCACAGCCACGGCACTACGTCTTCAGTGGGTGGTGGTAAAAAGCCGAAAATACTGTCGCTGTGTTTGCCCTCATATCCCTCGCCCCATGCTTTGACGAACCAAGTCTCAGCGACATCAAGTAGTCTGTACAGTGCCATCACCACGATCGAAATAGCCCACCACTGCAGCGTGCCAGCCTTGATGTAACGCCAGTACACTTTGAGCTTGACACCGCCTTCAGCTCGATGTTCGTCTTCGATGAATTTGTCAGGAATTGCAGCAGCTTGCTCTTCTTCTCTCTTCTTCACTTCTTCCTCTGAGAGCGATTCGTTTGTTTCCGCTCTCTTCAGCGCATTCCTATCATCCTGCTTGGTAGGCTCATGGATGGTCGCTCGTCCGTGGTCAAGCTGCACCCATTGCTTTGCCAGGTCATGGCAAAGCTCGGTCCGATGTGTAACCAATACGGTAATTCGGCCTTCAACGAGTGAGCTATTGAGCAGATTGTGTACAATAAAGTCAGCAGTCTGATGATCCAATGCAGATAAAGGATCATCGAGAAACAAGAGCTTCGCTTTGCTGTAGACAGCTCGAGCGAGTGCCACACGAGCCTTCTGGCCCCCTGACAGGCCGATACCATTTTCGCCAATGTTTGATAGATCACCGTGCTTGAATTCGACCATATCGGGTATGAGCGCGCAAGCTTCCAAGACCTGCTTGTACCGCAGCTCATCGTAAGGTTCTGAAAAGAGTATGTTGTCGCGGATACTCATACTCTGTAGCCATGGAGTTTGAGCACAGTAACCGATGACTTGGTCGGGACGAATAAGCTCTCCAGTGGTTTTGTCAAGTTCTCCAAGTAGCGCCTGTAGTAGCGCTGTCTTCCCCGACGCCACCTCTCCATATATGACTGTCAAGCCCAGTGGGAAAGATAAAGTGATATCCTCGAGAACGTTCTTGTCTACTCCAGGCCATGCAAATGACGCACCTTGTAAGCTCAGCTCATCGACGCCATCGGAGACCACAGCAACATCATCCTTGTCAGGCTCAGCCATGAAAGCTTCGATACGCCCCATGGCGATGTAGGCATTGAGCAAAGTCGTGATGAGAGGAGGTAAGGCTCCTAAGTATGACTCCAACAGCCTGAACAAGTCGATTGCTGGAAAGATAAGTTCAACGCTAAGTGGTCTTCCGGCCAGTTTGGTGAACGCATAGAAGGCGACGGCTGGGAATAACCCAGAGCCAAACCTCATGATGAAAGCCAGCGAAGTAGTGAAGATGATCTGCAGAACGCGCAAATGCAGCTCTGCTTGTCTGGATTCGAGGATGCCCTTGAGCCATGCTTCATGCCAGCCATACCAGCGAAGATGCCTGATCGACTCGATGAACTGCGTGGTCCTCTGCAGCTTCTCGTCCGTTACCTTTCTCCGCTTCCTCTCAAAGTACACCTGATAGCGCGCAAGGACGACACTAAGTACCTGTGTGAACGCAAGAGCAAGCACCCCTAAAAGGCAAGACCATCCAAGCATGCGCCAGATGAGCAGAGTAGACCCAACTACTCCAAGTGGCTTGACTATGATGTCAGAGAATTCCCAAAACCGTTGTGAAATTTCGTAGACATCGTTTCGCATGAGATTAAGGATCTTGCCCATAGATGCGGCAGCGTTTTCTTCCTCGTTCTCTTGTTTCTTATTCCTTGAAAGCAGTGACCGGATACGGAGCCAGAGTCTCCTGAGTTTGCTTTGAGGTACAGCCTTGATTGGTTGCGTGGAAGCATTGGCTTCGCCGTTACATTCTGCGCTGGTCTCGCCACCTGCATGACCACCTTCATTGCCATTTGTGTACTCATCGGTAGTGCCATTTTGCGGCTCTTCTTTACTTTCCTGTTTTGCTCCGAGGATCTTACGATTAAGGGTCTTTTCATATAGCATTGTGATCAATTGACCTCGTGACCTTTCATATGCGCGTCGCTGATACCAGAGATTGAAGACGTTGCACTGTGATGATAATAAGCGCACAAACAATGACATGAAAGCATATGTGATCGTAGCACTGCGCGGCGAATCCAAATCTTTCATCGAACTCAGCAGCTGCTGTAGTAGAACTGGTGTCAAAAGCGCTATCGAAGGTCAGTGGTCAGATTTTCGATCAATATTCAGAAGTTCAAGCTTACTTGCACATAGTCGCAGCAAATTGAGGCTTGTGGTCCGCAAAGCGTCCATACCATTGGCCACGAATATTCGCCGCGTGACTGATCCTTGCAGTTTTCGAAAAGCCTCGTGAAGCCGTGCATGCTTGAACTCCCAGCCCAGATCCCATACATCTTCATCATCCATCTTACGTGTCATTCCCTTTTGAATCAAGGGACCCATCCATGATACACTCATGTACTGGAGTGGAGTCAGGCTGTCCTCTGGCGTTCTGAGCTTCACCGTAGGTGGGCCATATACAGGACTGATATCTTCGCTTGGGAGAGCTGGGTCCCTGAGAGGCATATTGAGGATAACCACAATGCCCAGGAACGCTACAAGAGGACCTAAAGCGAAGGCTGGTCGCTCGGCTTCTGATATCAAAATCGCTAGTTCGGAGAGCATAATCGAAGCGAACAGGAACAGCAAAGAAAGAGAAGCAGTTCGCGGTCGCCGTAGCACGATAATAGCAACAGCAATAGCCTGTAAGAAATCAGTACTTTACATACCAGAGGAATTGCATACTCACCCATGCGAGCGATGGAACAGCGGAGAACGAAGCCACGACAACGGGTAGATAGGCACTACTGATCTGTTGGATGAGACCGATCGATGCGACTGCTAAAATCCCATATGTCGACCATGCGAATTGGTGTCGAGGCGTGTCTTCAAACTCATCGGACTGGATCTTGGTCTCCTCCAGCAGTGGTTTCGTCCATTTTGGCCGATATGGGTCAAGCAGTCGTAGTGAATAGGTTAGTAATATCAGAGCGCCCGCGAGGACTGGTATCATGGAAAGGTACGGAAAAGCGCATGGATTGAAAGTGGCCGTTTGCGAGTCCTGTTGCCTGTTAGCGACTTCGATGTAAACTCAAACAATGCACTTGCCCATGGATGCCGGCATTCTGATATTGGTGGTATTTCAAGTGTTGGGCGACTGTGGTGACCATGTGCCAACATTGGTGTCTGCAATGAAGCCATGACGATAGCGTGGCGAGGCCAACAATGGCGTGAAAGCTATATCAACACTCTCGTTCCGCCTTAATCTCAACCGGTCAACAATTGAGTCAAAGGCGGTGTCATGAGGCTGCTTGCGGTTTTCACGAAGCAGGCAGCGATGCAGAATGATGTTGAGTGTCGGTGTAGAAGTAAGCTGCAGGCATCGAAGCGGCAAGGGCGTCGCGAAACGAACACTAGCGCACGTCGTATTCGTGCCTGGTGGCGCTTATTAGATGGATTACCTCACGATGGCGCCAACGGCCAACACTTGGACATCACCACTAGCACCTTGGATGGTGTAGTACTACGCCAATGATTAATAACCACACTAGCCACTATCATCTTCTTCCCGTAGTTTTAGTTTCCTGAATCCGTCAACAAGACACCTGCAAGACCTGCTACCATCATCGCGCTACATACCAAGTGGAGATTTGTGGAAGAAGCACAGCATCCAAATCCTCTGGAGGAGGTTCCACCCAATCACGCGTGGTCACCAACATACACAAGCGATCGGTCCTTACCATTGCTGACAAAGCACGCGGCAAGGTGTTAGACGCTGATCTCTACACTGATCAACATTAATGATACGCTGCAAGGTACAACAGTACTGTACCTACCACTACCTTAACCCACGGAAGCTCCCAACTGTATTATGAAGTCCTAGAGGTAGGAAGAGCGACAGTTGTATTAAGACAAGCGTGCTCCTCGGGAACCATCACATCGCTCTCCACCAACATGAGCTTTGGCATTTGGCGTCTCTTGTCCAATTAGCAATTGCCATCCCGTCATTGGATTTGACCACGGGCTGCAATAGTCACCAACAGGAACTTGCTCTTCCTATCTTCTTCTCTTGCAGAACACAGCGGCACGATCATGGTGAGTCGGATGCGGACTGCCAAAGATCTTTTCAGTAGAGGTGTAAGCGAGTGAAATCAATAAGTTGACGTGCAGGAAACATGTCGGGTCTGGTCACTATGAGGTGTGCCAATGGATACTGCAGAGCGTCGTGATGCTAACATCTTGTCATTGCGGCACTAAATCGCTCTACACCAGCGCTCCAATCCGCGATCAATCCCCTTCTCCCCTTTGAGCACTTCTCCTATCTCCTCGAGCGCAACATCACATCTACACATGCCAAACCCACCACCCTGCCCCATGACTACAGGCATAATGAAACCTAATTCCACTAGTCCTTCCCACTCACGCCGCGCAACATCCCTGCCCCATACTTTTGTTGTGCTACCACTAGCGCTCAGTCCGCCCGCAGCTGATTGTATGCGCGCCTTCGATGCGAGTGTCACGTACTCATCATACGCCATGTTGAAGTTACTAGTATCGGAGTCGTGGATGATGTCTAGACGCGCTGCGGCGATGAGAAGAGAGAGAGCCAATGTGCTCAACGAGGGGAGAACAGAAAGTTTTGAGTCGGCGGCGGAAAGGGAGAGGGTTGGCGTAAAAGCGGTGTGGGGTGCAAGTGTGGCGGTCGGAAGTAAAAATGAAGTTATAGCTGAAACAACAGATTTCGTGAGGTGGAAGGTTGGGGCGAGGTGAGTCGTCAGGAATGACGGAGTCGTGAATAGATTCTGTAATGATGTTAGTGACACTTCCAAATCATCGTGTGAGAACGTACCTCGATGCTGGCGTTCCACTCACTGAGAACGTCCGCCGTCGCACTCTTCTTCATTCCCTTCGCTGACGTTGTTTTTGTGCCACCCCCCAATATACCTCGCTCCTCAAGACTCAACTGGTCAGGTTGTACGATCAGACACGCCCGGCAGATTTCCTGAAACGCACTGAAAGTCTTTGCAAGGCCCAGGTGAACGTAGCGATGGCTAAAACGACTCTTGACGCGCTTCTCTAAGCTGTTTGTAACATCGATTCTCGTCGTCAGTCCTAACACAGCAATAGGCGCTTTACGTGATTGAGCGATGTCGAACAGATTGTACAGTAGGGTCTGGCGTGGATGTTGAGCAAACAGATCAAACTCATCCATAATGAAGATGACTGCTTTGGCAACATAGTCTGTATGCTCTCCCGTCTGTTCTGATGGATGTGAGAGCAGTGCAAGAAGGGTTTGCAGGGTATCAGCGTAGTTCTTGCCAGGGCCACCACCGTCTTCCTCAACCTCCATCTCTGTACCCAACTGTCGCCAGATCTCGCGCAAAGCAATCTTGTCATCAGTATGAATGAAACCGTTGAGCCGTATGACGTGGAAGTCTTGAGCGTTGTCCTTCGATACTTCTGATAAGACCTTGTTGACCAACGCTGTCTTGCCACTTCCTCGTGCTCCGATCAAGAGTAACGAGTTACCCTCTCCCGCCGTGACAGTGTGCTCGATTATTTGATGAACAGACTTGAACTCTTCGTCCAGGCCGACTAAGGGTGAGGGCCGTTTGCCAGTGATGCGCTCCATGACAATGGTCTTCAGTAGATCCAACTCGCGTCCCACTGGAAGATCGCCGTAGAGCACAGTAGGTGCTGACTGTATCTTCTGGGCTGAAGGAGGCTTGTAGAACGGGCTTGGCTCGGTTGGATCAAGCACGCTCTCCATGATACTGTTGCCGTCCACCTCCAGGTCATCATCTTCCGTGTGCTCCAGTACGGGTGAGCTTTCGACGTCGTATTGATTCTGGATATGATCAGTACGGTTTTGTCGGCGTCTCTCCACGGCTTTCTTGGTGGTGCTCGGGGGAGGCCGCCTGGCTAACTCTTCTTCTGTGTCTGGGGCTTTCGTTCGCGTCGGCGTAGGCTTGTTACGCTTGTTTGACCTCGAAGGGGTGTTGGCGATTGCGTCCACCATGCCCACTCCCTCCCCCTCATCTTCGCCGTCTCCCGTGTTTGGTGCCTTCTTCTTCCGTTCTGTCGATCTTGCAGCCGGTGTCTTGCGCACAGCTAAACGAGGCGTCTTCGTACGTTTCGAAGGCGTCAAAATCTCCGCCAGCTCATCTGGAGTGTCTGCTGCCTGGTCCTCCTCATGTTTGTAGGTGCTAATTGAACTTTTGAAGGCGCTCCGGCTTGCGCTTTGCACGTTCTTGGTGGACCGCAGTCTGCCTCGTTTTGGGGTCCTAGAGGGCTCTTGCAGCTCGTCGACGGTCCCCTTATCCTCGCTAGAAGCTAATTTCGGTTGCCTCTTCTTCTTCTTCGTCGCCGGTGTCATATGCACGCGCAATGCACCCTCGATGTCATCGAAAATGTCATCCTCTTCTATCGTCACTGAATCTACTATGGTGCCATTGCTGCCATCCTGTGGCTTCCGCTTCCTTGCTGTATCCTGCCACACATCTGGTGGAGCTTCCCCTTTCGCTTTCGCTGCCGAGCGAGACAGCCGGGGCGGTCTCTTGCCCTGCACAGGCGTGCTGGCTCCGTTCCGACGAGGGGTGCCGAGCTTTCTCCGCTTTGGGGATCGCGGGGAGTCGTCCATTGATCGTGCAGACGTAGAGAGGATGAATTACTATGGGTGGTGCATCGCCATGGGCGAACAGAACGCGAATGTTGGTAAACAGTCGCAGCCATCGATCGAGTCGCGTCAGTAACTCCAAGTCACGCCTCGCTAAGAGGCGCCGCATCCCTGCACCTTCGGTACTTCCCCAGGACCCACTTCCCCCTCGGACTTGCTTTGTGCGCTGCGGAGATCTTCTTCACTTCCCGACAACACCATCGTATCATCACGTGTCTTAGCAGGCAACAATTCCAATGCATGTTCGTCGCGCAGCCTTCCTCTAGTGCGGAATGGGTCCCCGTCGATCGCAGAGCCGGCTGCAAGAGGCCCCCACCCAGCGCGCCCTACGACGGCTAGCGGCGACGGCTGCAGGATCACTTTCAATGACTTATGTACTACAACATCGCTGCTGACTGTGAAAGCTGTGTTGCTCTACTCTTAAACCGACTGCGCCATGGCACCTAACGACAGCACAGGTATTGATTTTCCTCCACCAGCACGAAACGTCTCTGTAGCTACTTTCACGGATGTTGAGCTGCTGCCGCAAGGTACTGAGACGCCTTCTGAAAGCGAAGAGGGCCATTCTCTACCGCCCACGGATGGAGGCAAGGATGCATGGTTGTTTCTGTTCTCTTGTTTTATGCTAGAGGCGATGATCTGGGGTGTGTGTAACCGCTTTCAACACATTCGTAGTGTTGCTGACACGAGATAGGCTTCCCATCAACGTACGGCATTTTCCAAGAGTATTACACCGGTAACGATTTCGCTGGAGCGAGCAACATCGCCATTGTAGGAGCTTGCGCGATGGGCATTATGTACATGGACATCACCTTCTGGTTCATGGTCCTCAAATGCTATCCACGCCTTCGTCCATGGGCAACGCCAGTCGGTCTGGTTGTCCTGTGCCTTGCCCTTGGCCTAGGTTCTCTCTCCACCAGCGTATCTCACCTCATTCTTACTCAAGGGGTCATCTATGCACTGGGCGGTGGTCTGGCCTGGACACCCATCCTTTTCTACATCGAGGAGTGGTGGGTGCGCCGACGAGGCTTTGCATACGGAGTGACCATGGCCGGCCTTGGTCTATCCGGAGCAATCTTACCAGTCATCTTGGAATGGCTGCTTCAAAACTACGGTTTCCGGACCACGTTGCGAGTCTGCGCACTCAGTTTTGTCGCCCTAAACTTCCCGATACTCCTTTTCTTCAAGCCTCGACTACCGCAATCGCAGATCAATCTGCCATTCAAGTTCGACATGTCGTTCTGGACATGTTCACACTTTCTGATCCTGCAGTCGTGTAATGTGTTGCAGGGTGTTGGCTACTTCTTACCAGCGATCTACCTACCTACCTTTGCTCGATCACTTGGCGCAAACACAGTCGAAAGTACTGTGACTATAATCCTCTTGAACGCAGCGGCGTTTGTGGGATCCCTTACTATGGGTGTGGCAGTCGATAAGTACGACGTCGTGAATTGTCTCCTCGTAGTAGCGATCGGATCAGCTTCTGGTGTCTTTCTACTTTGGGGCTTCTCGACGTCACTGGTTCCACTCTACATCTTCAGCATCGTTTACGGTGCGTTCGCTGGTTGCCAGGCGAGTAGCTGGAGCGGAATCATTCGCGTTACAAAGGAGAAGCGTATCAGTGCAGACTCTGGTATGATCTTTGCCTTCCTATCCGCCGGAAAAGGAGTTGGCAACCTCGCTTCAGGCCCCCTTTCTGAAGCTTTGCTCCATGCAGGAGATTTTAAAGCTGGCTTTGCGTACGGTAGTGGTTACGGTGCTCTCATTGTCTTCACCGGCGCAACTGCCCTGCTCAGCGGTTGGGGCTTTGTTGCGAAGCGAGTGGGATGGATGTAGAGCGACACCACTTCCTAGCGCTTCGACATCGGACTTGACCCCCGTCTAGACGCGTGGTTGGCTACGAAGCCTTCGTCGTCACTCTAATTATGTCCCTTGTGAACTTTCTTGGTCTGTCGGTACGGATCTCTCTGTGGGGCTGGAGCCTGTCACACCCTGACAGATGTTTCTACAACAAACAACCAAAGAATATCGGCTGGACCTTGGAAAACATAAACTTGGCTGCCGACGGGCGGCGCCAACCTTGTTACAAGACATGTGCCACCACCAGGCGGTGCAACCAATCAAAGTTGCAAGGTTCAGCCGAGACGCGTACGTTGAAACGCAACATCTGGACCCGCAGAGCCCCTTCAACTTGACGCGTTGTTACGATCAACACTTATCGCCTCATTGCGGCGATCAGTTGTTTGAGTGTGAGTAAGGATATCCATGCGGTAATTTATTTGCGGGCGAACCTGTATTCGTCAAACACAAGTTTTGGAGAGACGCGCCGCATCGGCTGAGCATGCCCCAAAAGCACATCTATATTCCTGCCCTTGACTGGCTAAGTTTTGAAACGACAATTGGGATCGGCATGAGGTCAACCGGTCCATGCTCTGAACGCAAAGTTCCTTGTGTCAAGATGATTGACTGAGCAGCCTGGACTCGTTGATTAACGCATTGATTTCAAAACGTGGGGCTCTTGGACGATCCAAGCACTACTCGAACTGGAGCCATTGTGAACTCCCAAGCATTGTCACATCATTAGCTTGTATGGGATTGTGGGTGTCAGTATGTCTTGTCGGCCTTGTGCATGGGCGGGGGCCGAAGAACCATGTTTGGCGACGTGGACTCCAACGTATATATTACGGCCGCCGTAGAGTATTCCTGCTCCTCAACCGATCTTCATTGATTCTGTGTTGACATCTTTCGCTACGCTTTGCAAGCAAGTTACTTGTCCTTCTTGACAATACATTCTTTTGGCTGTGCCAGTCTCTCATTTCGTCTTCAAATTCAGTCAAACCTGTGCATCGCACCCATCTTTTTCCCTAACCAGCAAGTCAACATGAAGCCCGCTCTCGTTCTTGCGCTTGCCGGCTCCGCTGTGGCAGGTAAGACACCTCTTCATAGCACTACAAGGTTCTTCAGCCAGCTAACATCCTCAGCACCATCTTTCGGTGACTTCCTCGACGCTCTCTTCGGTGGCGACAAGCAGCACAACCCCCCACAGCCTTCCGACTTCCCCGACTTCCCACCCGCCGGCACTGGTTCAGTACTTCCTTTCCCCTTTCCCACAGCAACTGGTGCGCCTTTCCCTCCCTTCCCCACTGGTACTTCTGGTGTTCAGCCGTTTCCCTTCCCCGGTTCTGACAGCCAGGAGAAGCGCAACATCAAAGCTCTCCACATCGACTATCAGCTCGCGCCCGTCGCTACTCCTATGGTCAAGAGGCGTGAATTGAAGTACCGCCAGCTCGGTGGCTCCGCACTGCCTTCTTTCAGCCTTTTGGACCCGAACGATACGCCTACGGCGACTGAGCCAGCAACCGGCCTGCCCACCGAGCTCCCTGGCCTTCCTACCGGAACGGCTATCCCAGAGATTCCTACTGAAATCCCATCTGGATTTCCTGGCCTACCAACTGGATTCCCCACGCCTCCTGCCAGTGGCCCCACACCTCCTGCTGGTGGCCTTCCTACTCTACCTCCCGCTTCAACAGGCGATGCGCCCTTTCCATTCCCTACGGACGCACCATTCCCTACTGCTCCTGCTGGTACAGGTGCCCCTGGTTTTCCCGGGCTGCCTACTACTTTCGGCACCGTGACCCGCGGCCCGGTTCCGACCGCTGTACCTGATGCGCCAGGGCAGGAGGACGGGGAGCAGACACAGAACGGCAACTATTGGTTAGAGTTCATTAGCGATCTGCTGAATGGTGACCGGGGTACACAGAAGTAGAACCGAGAATCTTGGAGCTTGCTGCGTGGATAACTTTGGGAAGATTTGGACGATTGGGGGCTTGAGCCATCTTGATGGTGGCTCTTTTCAATTCTATAGCACGATTTAGGGTAACATGAAGTAGAGAAATTTGAGATCAGAATGCTTCGTATGCCGATCGCGAAGCTGGATATGTTTTTCACACGCACACTAGTACTGCACCTCTACTTGCACATTTCACACAAGCACGTTTGACCGGCCAGTTGGCAAGATGCAACACTAAGCCTGTTTCTTCTGATAGTGCATGCGCTTGGATGGACTCATGTAGCAGTAGTTCTGTGGCTTATTTGACTTGGCTAAACGGACGGATAGGCCCGGGTGAAGTAGAATTCCGTGATCCTCAGTACATAGTCCTTTCTACTCTCGGATTGGCAAATGCCTCTTTGCGAGCACCTCAACAAGAATGGCCAGACTTCCTCCCAGAGCATCTCCTCCAAAGTTACCTATTCCTCCATAGCTCATGGCGAAACTGCGGACGTCGTCTGGCTCATTTCGCCGTCGAAAGTCGTCTGCAATCTTGTAGTTTGTGTTTGTAACACTCCCACCGACGCATCCCCCAACTAGAAACATCAATACTACCCAGATTGGGTAGTACTTTAGGAAGGGACTGAAGAGTTGAACGATACCAATCACTATGATGACTATCTGCAAAGCTGCCCATCCCCAGATAAATGTCAGCTTGATCTTCGTTGATAAGATCGAGAACAGAAACTGTCCCAGACCGTAAGAAAGATCTGCAACAATACTCAACGTAATTAGTGATAATGTTGGAGAGTATCTGTCTGTCTGGTACTTACAATAGATCTCGAACTGAAGATCGCCCTCTGGAGAACCCTGGAGCAAGTTCAGGTTCTGGAAAGTTGGTGATAGACCGAGGAGGGTAGTTATTGCACAAGTTGTGCAAAAGAGTAGAGGTATGACGTATCTCGGAAATATAAGCTTGAAGAAGAGGCCTGCGCGGGAGCGGCCGGAGAGAAAACCGTTTTTAGTCACCTCTTCTACTGGTGATATACTACCAGGTTTTTGAAGGGCATTCGAGTCGGGTAGTCCATGTCCGAGTGTATCTTTTCCCTTGACGGCAAGCCTGCGCACACGTTCCGCCTCCATACGTCCTGACTCGTCGAGCAAAAGCCACCATACAGCGCAGATACAGGCTGGAAAACAGAGACAGACAAAGAAAACCTTTCTCCAGGACTGGTCTAGTGGCTTCATGAGAGCAATGTATAGTGCCGGTCCAAAGACAACCGAAAACCCGCAGCCGCTGCTGAATGAAACCACAGTGAATTGAGGAAAAGACGCTGCAACCGCAAGATACGTATTCGACCCGAAAGCATATGTCGCCCCTCCCAGCATTGTTCCAATCACCGGTCCTGCTTCGTTTGACCCAATTGTACAGATGCTGAAGGATGCAAAACCCGCTATTGTGAGGATGACGGTCCGATGCGAAAGTGGAATATGGTGAGCGAACATCGGTGTCACGAAGGACGTTATGGCGGCGGTTACAAACGCACATAATCCATACGCCCCAGTAACACCGTGAAACATAGCCTTTGCGGCTGCGGTGATCGTGGTACACGGCAGACCAATCTGACCGCCGAAGTAATCAGTCGGTATCCTTGATCAATGTAAGCGCGTGGCTGAATACTGACCAGCATCCCTAATAGAAAGAAAGAAACGGACTGCTGGCAAAGGTAGTGTCGAAACTGGCTTGGTTTTTCAAGTGTGTCCGCCTTCTCTGACATTCGTTGGTCGGTGACAACGTCCTGTGAGCCCCTAGGATTATGCATGCTGCAAATGTTGGCTTGATGAGTGTTGTGATCGTGCATGGCCACAGTAGAAGCCAAGAGTCGAGAAGGTTAGAGAAATAGAAGAAAACCCAGATTAAATTGACTTTATAATCGCCCAGACGCGTACGCTAGCACCGCCGTACAATAGCTGTCAGCAGTGACCAAGTCAACATTCCGCCCGCGGCAAATTGCTGATTGTCCCAAAACCCACGCCCCTGGTAACCATCCCGGCGCCAAGATAATATTCATCATACAGTATTCAAATGTAGGGATAATTGAACCTGGTGTTATCGTGACATCGCGAGGGAACACACACGGAGTCCAAGCGTGGGTTGCGTACCGGTGAGCCGCATCCAGCAAATGCACACTGAAAGATTGAAATGACTTCCGAGAGATAGAACCACCTTTATGCTCTAGACTGAACGCCCCGGTGTCCTTGGTTGGCCCTCAACGCTCAGTTCTTGCTCACGAATCTTTCGGCCCCTTATGCCTACACTCCTGTTTTGACACTCTTACACCAACAGCGAATCTGAGTCAGCTTGCGGTGAACTATAGAGCATTACTGTATTTGGAGATATTCACAGGTTTAGAGTAGATGCACAGATGTGATGCTACTCTGTGAAAGAGTTTCGGAATATCGTAATTGTGATTGTTCTTGTAACGTCTCCGCTGTCTTTTCCCGCGCATCATCTCAGGACCACATGATGAGACAGGGAGGTGAGCCATCCTCGCTTGGGAGAAGTCCAACGAAAGAGCTCATTGTTAAGCGAACCAATTCATCCGGTCTGTCCCAAGCTCTGTCGCAAGGTTTCACCTCGTGGAAGTTTCTTTGGATAGTTAGTACCATGGAAAGAATTCTTGGCAAAACATGATATCTTACCTTGGATTGAACAATGTCAAATCGCCCTCCACAGCCGACAAGGCTTTGAAGACATTGCCTTGAACGCCTGATGGCTTGTATGCGTATCGCGGAAACTCTTTTTGAAAACTCTTGTCATCGATAGAGCCTTGCCACTGGCGATCATATATGATGGTATCTCCACCGGGAACTTGTTTGAGCAGAATGTTCCATGTCAGTTGCGCTGCGATCCTGCCAATTTCCCAATCGGGCCCATCCTTTGAAATATCAGCTGCATTCCGACTGAGAGTTTCGCACTTACATATGGCCCAAAATCAGGATGGATTTGGATGTAGTTGTCGACTACTCTTAACAAACCACAAAAGTAATCTTTCTCTCCTTCTCGTGCAAGTCGTGTATGCAGTCCGGTAGTCTCCTGCAACAGCGAAGCAACGCGGTTGACAACGTCAATACCAGCTTCCTGCCTGATTCGGTTCTGCAGAATGTTCGCTTTGGGGACTTCATTGAAATATGTCGTTTTGTCTGAAGATGTTAGATGATATTGAACTAAAACTGCAGCAGCGTCATACTATATCGGTTGTCGAATTGGGTAGTTCCTACGGAACCAACGCGAGGAAAGACCATTCGTTCATCATAAGAACCCTATGCGCAAATTACTCGATGTAAAAGATTCATGCGCCCATATATCACCTACAACTTGTTCTGACTGTATCACATTGACCGATTTGAGACACTCATCTGGGCTCAAGAATCCTGCGTGTCTGATTGAAGGTATTGTATTCCGCAACAAGTCGAAAATAGAAGCTCTGGTCAAAGGCTGATCCTCTAAGCTGTACCAGTTGGAAGTCACCTGCATTTTTGGCAGTACAGGATCTTGTCCACTTGTGATGGGAAGCTGGGAATACTCAGCAGCATTTGATCGAGAAGGGGAACCACAACTGAAGGGTCTGACGATAGGGGAAAAGTTCGAAGGACGACTAAGATGACTTGTGACCGCACGAATCATGGTAGTTGCGTAAGGGGACATAGTTGAAGACTTGAGAACTGCGCTCGCGATCTTGCAAAGATACGCAGAATGTTCTTTCGCTCGGCCTATCCAAATAGTATTATGAATGACTTCGCCACCGCTGACCGGTCAGTCCTGAGACCCGAGTTTGTGTCACTGCATTCCTGTTTGGACGCACAAGGCTTACCTTGCAGGTACCTTCAAAGCGCCGACTCAGCGGAGGACCACCTGTAAGCAATGTCTCGAACGAGGCCACGTTGAACAGGGTAATTGGCGATTGTTCTCGCTTAGTATGAGGGCTAGACCCTTCCAACGCCTGGAGAACGTGAGCCGGCTCAACGTTGCCTCTGATGACGAAGGATAAGAGCCATGCGGGCACAATTAGGTTTGCCCACCTACAAGCCCACTTTTACTTTATCATCAGCTTTCTCTCAGCCGTACATCTCTGTTCCACGAGTGCTATTTTGTTCTATTCACTGGATGGCGTTTGAGGTCGCGTGGTTGTCTCCCCGATCATGGCTCTTGAACTTTACAGGATGTGAGCCGCCTGCGTAGATGAAGCCCATTGGGAGCACAACCCTTGAAAATATTAAAATTACATGTCAAAAGACAACATACATCCTACATGTAAATGCTAATTCGTCATCACCGGCTTTTCCCAAGCCATCGAGATCCAAGGGCCCATTGCCTGCTCCGATACAAAAATGACAGCAGGCCTGAACTTTGTCTCTGCCTGTTCTGGGTCCAATTTTGAAGAGGAGTCTAGTTGTTGGTTGCGACAAACAATAATACTCATGCCATTCTTCTCTCCAGACTTAACAGGCTCCATGAATATGTTCGCCCGGTTGCCGACATTCTCGCTCAACATTGACGAGATGTATCGTCGTTTACCAGTGAATTCATTCAAGTCAAATTCAACGAGGCAGAGGATATGGTCGTCCGTGAGACCCAGTATTTTGAGCACATTCGACTCCAGATGCATGTGGTGAGTTTCGTAGACAGGCCAGTCTCCAAAGATCTTGATCGACCATTCAGCATAGCCTTCGGAACCTTGACTAGTGGAGTACGATGTCAGCCAACACTCTGACCGCTCTATACAGTACAAATTATGTTGTCCATCGTGAAACACCATTTGCATGGCGGGATCTAAGCAAATTAGCGGGCGGCCTGCCTGATGAGCTTATACTGGTTCGTTCATACCGAGCTTAGCAGTGCTTGCAAGGCTGAATGCCTCGCGATTGCGTGGAGAATTGCCAAACAGAGTAGCGATTGGCGATGGGGATCTTGATCGAACACCGTTTCTGAAGGCAGTTGAGAGATCCAGAAGCTGATTCATTCCGTATCGTAACCTTCGATCGTCAAGTCCAGCAGAAGTAATGAAGCATGCATCGAAGGCGACAAGTCTACAGTTGGTTTGGAATCTTACGGTAAACTCATGGTAAATCACTCGTTCGTCTCTGCCGATAGTTCCTAGACAATTGTCGTATGCCGCTAAGAGGCCGGAGTCGAGACACTTTAACAGAATATGACAGTAGACCTTTCTCTGCCCTCTGTACACCTCATCGTTTTCTGAGAATAAGAAGATTGAGGGACAGGCAACAATGGACCCGTCTCCATTGGATGTGTAGTAAGAGTAGATTTCCAATCCTGATCGTTCTCCAATTCGTTCTTTCGCACAATTTCGGACGAAGTTATCTGAAAGTGGTATAAAGTTCTCGAGCTTCCGTGGCGAGGTCTGTCCAAGGCCTAATAATCGTAGCGAATGGGCGCTGGTGTTCCGGCGGAAACATCTCATCAGCGCGCACAAATCGACAGTTAGAACTGCTCGTTGAAGATCTCGAGTGAGCTCTAGAAGCTTAGTGACTGGTGATGTTTGAAACACGAATTTCACTGTTTCGCTCCCAGTTGTTGCGATTCCGAATTTGAGTCGGTCCCTATCGCGATATGTAGTATTAGTCATGGCGTGTAAGCACAACCACAAGTTCACTTTTGGCTTACCCTAGTTGTAGAGCAACAACAAGATGTTTGTCTTGTGCCACATAGTCTGAAAGTACAAAGTTTTGCGACTTAGCGTCATCCCTTCGTACTCGAGCATCCCAAACAGAAACAGAGGCAGATGAATCTCCAACAGCAGTATCTCTCGGGCAAAGCCTCCAGGTGATACCTTGGTCGGTCAGGCCGTAAAGTTGCTCCGTACCACGCTGGAATCTGACACTAAGGATACCGGACCCTTCTGGTGCTTTCAGACTCACTTTCTTGATGTCTGAGTGAGCAGGGCTTCGAAAAGACCTCAACTCAAACATCAATGCCGTATAAGGCTCCTCATTGGCAACAGGAAGGCCAATTACGACTTTTTTGTCCCCCGAAATGTGGATCTGTCCTCCAGTGGCATAGAATCCTTGTATGTAGTCCCATTGCTCGTAAATTTCAAGTCCAGTAGTACGCTGGACGAAGAAGAAAACAGTATCAACACAATAAGTGTTTGTGCGAGAGCTGACCAAAATCAGTTCTGCTGTATTACCCACTGAGCTGAAAGGCTGACGTTGGATCAAAACGATGGCTGAGATGCCATCTGGGGCGACTGCCACAACCTCACAGTAATGGTAGGGGATCTGGTTTACGACAGATATCTCTTCCGAGTCCCGCCTGTAGACTACCAGAAATTGACCAGGCTGACTGCATCTGGTGCCCCATACATACTCTGCGTTGGAGCTGAAAGTTAGACCGAAAGTCTCTGTATCCATAAAGAGCGGGGGTGCAAAGGCTAGGTCACCTGTTGCCACAGTGTAAAAGCCTCCAGGCGTCGCTAGGATCTTGGAATCAGACGTGAATGCTATTGCATTCTTGGTGCTCTTGAACCCAGCAGCTCTTGTATAGTCGCATCCGTACTGTCGATCTGTCCAGTCCCATTTTCTCCATACGGGTGACCTAGTCTCGTCCCATCGAAGCGACCATGCATAGGTCTTGATCTTCAAGGGTTCTGTTGCATCATCATCTTGATATTCTGGCCATGCGACGGCACAATGCTGATCATTGGATGCGATTGCAACAGAACAGCATATGCCTTCACGTCGACAAAGCGAGAGCGAGTGTCGCGCGTAACGCTTTTGCGTCTGGAGGTTTTGAACGTGAACTTCCCAGCGTATCCCAACATTCTGGAGATATCTTTTTGGTGTGGACATTGTAGATTCCCAATCTATCATTGCTGACTCTGTCAAAACGAAACGGTCGGATCTTCTGGCCACTGTCTGTCCTGAAGCGTCTGCGCTATCATGCAGAATTGCTTCTCCTGGGTGATAGAGGTCCATGAAACTTTCCGGGAGTATAATAAAGGATCTTTGCACTCTTGTAGGATCGAAGACTGCAGTGCTTGGGAGCAGATCTTGGAGGAAGTGGATCTCAGAGGGGAATTCGCTAAGAAGTCCTGACATCCCGAAGCCTATGTCCCATGTATCTCTTGCCCATGCAAAAATGTAGGTCTCTTCTTGGTGTTTCGGCTCTCTTGGAACCCAGCTTATCAGCGTATTACTGACGTCTTCCATAGTAACATTTGGAAAGGTCCAGTAGGAAAAGACCAGTTCAATGTAGGACCTACAGTTCACTGAGCTCAAAAAGCTGGCCAGTATGACTATTAGCTTGGCGGACTCGAGGGGACTCAGTCCGACATGTGCATGCCAAAATTGACAAGCATACATCAGGAACGGATACTCTGACTTCAAACTATCGAGGTTTTGGTTTGAGAACCGCAACTCTCCTGACAACGGCAAAGAGAAATCCGGCAAGGAGAGATACGTTAGGCTGACCAAAGCAATTCCTTCGTGCATCTTAGCCACATCGACGTAGTTTCGTTCTGAAAATGCGCTGCTAGCCTGGGTGTGTTGTTTTAAAAGGTATCGCTTGACAGAAGAGTGCGCCAACTGCACACGTCCCTTGTGCAGCACGACCAAGCAACTACAGGCCTTTTCAATTGAAAACCTCAGATTAGCTAGTTCGTATCTTGACTCCGGGTGCCGAATGCTTGTTTCGAGCTCAAGCCCAATCTGCAGTTCTTCGAGAGACATTGGTCGGAACGCACAAGCCAGCCAGCCGAAAACTCTCAGCGCGAATTCTTTTCGAGATGGCTCTATTCGCTGCATGAATCGAGCGTAGTAATTGGAAAGTGATGGTGGAATATCGACGAGCACCTCTCGCATCTGTACCATTGTCTCCTTGGATTTGAGCTCCTGGAGGAGAAGTTTGGGCAAAAGAAACATTCCCTCTGACCTTGACAGAAGAGCCTCCTTTAGCTCTCGGATAAAGGTCAAATTGTTCTGAAATAGGGCTTGCAACTCTTCGCTCTTGTCCACGGAAACAGATACAAAAATGCGGAGATCTTTGTCCAGAGGGCCTCTCTGGAGAGTAATGTTTTGTTGACAAAACGACAGCTTCGCTAGTACATCTGCTCTCGTGCGACTTGTGGTGAATGTTCCAATACTGATTGAATCCGGAAGCGACGTTCCAAGCTTCGAGAGTGTCTCCGTGAAGACATCCTGGCCTAAGGTGCTTAATTCGTCCACAGCATCTACAACAACATGAACCTTCTGGAACTCGTGAAGCAGCTGTAGGAACATGGCTTTTAAATGGACCCATGAAAGGACCTTCTTTCTTCCAGTCTTCTTCATCTCTACATTTATGATCCGGTATAGGTGTGGTCTGTAGAACAGGAGCTGCACAATGGCATTGCGAAAGAAACTGTCCGCTGCCGACTTCCTCTCGTCTTTGCTATCACAGAAAAAGACCAGAGTAGGCACTTGCGGGTAGACCTTTCGAAGCCATTTCCCAACGTATGCGGCCAGAATTGTTTTCCCTGACCCTGGAATTCCGTGGAGACAGCAATGTCTAGTGTTTGATGAAGATTGCCAAGCGGAGAAACCATCGTGGTTCGTAATCCAATCGCAGGTACCAGGGAACCTCAAAGCGCTATTTCGGACAAAGTCTGAATCCGAGAGCCCGTGTTGCCTGTTATCGCTATCATAAAGCTGCCACAGGGACTCATACTCTCCAAGCGCATCCAGCCACAGTAGAACATCGCGATTCAGCACAAAAACCGCGTCAACGTTAGGTTCTACCAACTCGAATTAGTACCACTCTGTTTGATCTACGATTGAACCCACGTTTTGTTGGTAGAGTTGGGGTCCTAAGCATCTCGGCACACGCAGACAGATCATCCGCGCACGTTGTCAGGTATTCGCTCGTCACCGCATCTATGAGGTCCACCATTGGGCCCGAGAACTCATTGACCGGCACATCTTGCATGCCTTGCTCAACGTTGAACCTAAAGTAGCGCCCTTGTTCGGCCAGAGGCTTGTACTCATTGAGGAATAATCTTGCGGCGACCTCTGTGTCTTTTGTCATGTCCACACATGCTTGTTGAAATTGAGTGAGGGTGTTCCCTAGGCCCTGCATGCGCAGTTTGCCAGTGCCTAGGCTGACAATACAGGAAATGGCGTCCTCTGGGAACTCGTTGCGAAGCTCATCCATGGCGACCCATATAGGGTTGTTATTTTTCACTGAGCCATCTGCATACACCGCTCCCAGTGATCCAATGGTCTTCATACTGAAGAATGGGGGCATAGCCATGGTTGCTGAAGCGACCTCCCATATTTTGCATGGTGTAGAAGGCTCTCGAGATGATGCGTATGACCGAAAAAGTGCAGGTCCTCGGTTCGCAGCTCTCGTGGCGCAGACAAACCTGAATTCGTTAGGAGCGCTAAGAAATCTACAGCACATATCTATTACACTTTGCAGTCTCTTTCCGAAGTCTCGAAGAAAGCACCGGACTTGTCGGCTCCTAGATTTAACTCAATCAGTTGCTTAAACCGAAGTTCCAAAGTCTGCGTTGCAGTCTCAGATTTGGCCTTGGCCTGAACTTTTCCATTCAGGCTTCTGGATATCCATCCTTTTGGCTCTTGGAACAACTCTTTCATGAGGTCGCAGTAGAATCGAATGCATTCTTCAATTTGCATCTGCATCCTACCAAGTAGAATGGCAAAAATTCTAGAATTCATAAATCATTATCACTTTTCATTAGAGCTGAAGCAATATAATGGCTACTTACCCACCAGTACTGGTACCTCCAATCACATCGAAATAGTCGCATGGCCTCACACTGGATAGACCAACAGCATTTGGTTGGATTTGGTGCATCAGCCGCTTGAGGATTAGAAGCTCTGATAAGCCACGGATTCCACCGCCATCTTGAGGTCGAGTCAGTGTATATTGATGTCCTATTAGAGCGTCGTAAACCAACCAAGAGTGAGAACGCGGAGTGGACGGGGCTGGCGAGGCTCCCCACCCTTGTTGTGGTACATCGCCGGGAGATGGGCCAACCTAAATGCAACACCGTGGTGAAGGTGTCAGCCGGCTGCGATGACTGACCAGACTTGAAATGATAGCTATCAAGCTAGAGAGATGTTGCGACCTTGAGAAAGACACTGCAGGGATGAAGACGACGGACGAGATCACATAGCTCAAAGCTGGCAATAACACAATCCTTGATAGCGAGCAGGCCAAGCTACCGGTAAATGAGATCTGTGATAGCGTCCATAAACCTGTTCTCAGTCCGTCCGACGTCGATAGTTTGTTTGTAGCCAATTCTGGTCATGACTGCAACGTATTCCTTCGCATAATCGGTCGTCTATGATTACCATGTCCGGCCTCTCCAGTCCTGGCTTCTCGTCACAGAGTAAAACTCTATCCCTGTGCTCAATAAATAAGTCTCCAATAAGAAGTCAAATGCACTTTAGCATACAGCGGCGGCTTCTGTTGTGCAACACCACCAAGTCCACGCGCTTGTGTCTCACGGCAGCAGCTGAGGTTCAAGGGTCTGAGAATGACGCATCGTGCGCTTTTATGACCCGGTACAAGGGATTTGTTCAAGAGATAGGTCAGCCTAATAAGGGTGGTTCTTCACCGGTGATGAGGCTCGCAGGATGTTGCAGCGCACGGTTCTCTCCACGTGGCCAATCAAATCTAGCTTCCCATGTATGTACCCGTCACCTTTGGATCCATGGTAGCTCTCCTCGTCAGCCTTCTCACTCAACTGCGAAATCAAATCAGCACACACTTGGACTTCACGGCTCTCAGGTCGAGAGACATAGACGAATGATGACTGAAGAGGTACGCTAAACGCGTTCTTTCAACAAACGTTGGAACGGCCATTTATTGATGTGCATCAGACACCCCTCAACCGTACTACGCCCGTATACGAGGCTTCGGGGGATCTGAGAACCTTTCAAACGAAGGTGATCGCTGTAGTCCCTGTCGAGAATCTACCAGAACAAGAAAAGAGCCTCTTCAAGCACGCACTTCCAAGCGACGTGGTAATTGCCACAGAAGGCACAATATTCCACGCCCAGGGAGGCGGTCAGCCTAGCGATACTGGAACTATGATCTCACGTGGTGATAATGGGAGCGTGGCTGCAGGCTTCCAAGTCCAAGCTGTCCGTCGCAATGGGCATGCCGTCATTCTCCACCAAGGCCATTTCGATACCTCGAATGCTCAAAATGCGTCTTTTCTGGTAGGTTCGACTGTGGACCAGACTATCGATGCGGAGAAGCGAGATCACCACTCTCGTATTCACACTGGCGGCCATCTTCTTGGTCTTGCTGTGCGTCAACTGAGCAGCGATTTCCCAGATATCAGCGAAACCAAGGCACAGCATTTCCCTGGCGCTGCTTTTGTTGAGTTCCGTGGAAAAATCGACGGGAAATTCAAAGACAAAATTCAGGATGTGCTGGATGATCTTGTTTCACAGGATCTCCCTGTGAGCGTCTCCTGGGTTGACCAACAGCAGCTCCGACACAAGGGCATTCATGTCCCTGATGGATTCAGCAAAGATTCGACAGAGAAAGGCACCAGGGTTGTTGAGATTGGGAATTTAGGTGGTTACCCATGTGGTGGCACGCATGTACACAGTACCTCTGCACTTGTGAAAGTTGTTGTTCGCAAGATTGCGGCTTCAAAAGGAAATACTAAAATCTCTTATGAGGTTGAGTAAACTGCCTATTCACTCAAAGATAAACCAATGATCAGGTCAATTCAAAGAAGGTAGAATTACGGAACGCCAGGCCCATAGCAACGCCGTCAACTAAGTCCCACCAAGATGTGCTAGCTTCGTAGCACATGAACCAAGCTCATCGGAGACATCATCCAAGTATTGCTGTGTCGCAGCATCCATGCGATCAAAGTGATTCCATTCGTCCAGTGCTATACCTTGGAGGCCTTGCTCGACGTTGAACCGAAAATATCGTCCGTTGAGATCTTTATGTGCGAGTCGGAACAGTCGAGCGGTATCTTCCGTCTCAGCCGCGATTGTGACGCATGACTCCATCACTTCTTGGAGTCCGGTCCCAAGAGACTTTGTCTCAGGCTTCCCAGTTCCGATGCTGACAAGGCAGGCCAACTCTGTCTCGGGCCACTCACTGTAAACCTCATTGTACAGTACCCACACTGGGTTGTTGTTTTTCATACCTCCATCGGCATATATTGACCCCAAGGGACCGATCGAAATTGGGTCAAAGTACAAAGGGGCAGCGGAGGTGGCCCGACCTGCTTGCCAGATCTTGCACGGGACGTAAGGTTCAAGCCGCGACTGATAGTCTCTAATGATTGCAGCGCCTGCATTTGCTGATCGGGTACAGCAGACAAGACTACCCAATTTCAGTAGATGTTTCCCCTCTAATGGCAGACGAACAGACTTACACTTTGCATTTTGTATCTTCTGAAAGAAACTCCTGTTCAGCTTCTTCGATCCCCAGCTTCTGGCAGATTGCCTTTTTGAGACAGTCTTCGAGGGTCTGAGCGTCGAACCATGCCTTTTCGTGGTATGCAGAGAGGAGCCTTTTACCCTTCGACCACCAGCTCGTCTGTCCTATTGATTCCTCAGGAAATATATCCTTGGACAGGTCAAGGTAGGTCTGAATGGCCTCGTCAACCGTCATCTCCAACCGACCGAGCATGATTGCGATGAGCCTGAATGATAAGCACGTGGTCCACAGAACTTTTTTTGACGTACCCCCCCGTACTTGTCCCGCACATCACATCAAAGTAATCACACGGCTTTGGCAGCTCTTGATCTTTTGTTTGTGGACGAATCCGATGCATCAGGCGCTTCAAAATGAGCAGCTCTGTGAGCCCTCGAACGCCGCCACCATCTGAGAACAATCAGTCGATTGATGATCCGATGGTGTAATTAATTTACCTAATGAGAGAAGCCGCACTGGCCTAGAGTATGGCGGTGGCTCTTTATGCATATCCATATTTCAGAAGGACAAATTCCGTGACAATATCAAGGTACAAAACTTCGAAACGAATCGAGTCGAAGGCGGGCAAGCAAGAGGCTGAGCGAGATTCACAAAATCTCCTTCGTTCACCTAATCCTCAGATAGGTAGGCATCGACGCCTAGAGACCAACATCAAAGGGATAAGCCGCATGACCCACTATCCTGCCGGTAGACCTCATCGGTCCGTCGATAACCAGATCCTTGAGGCATTGAATGTGATTCGAATCGTAACAGCCTATTTGCTGAAGTACCTGCAGCGCACCTAAGCCACGGAGGCATCGACAAGGCAAACTTCTTCCATTCTCGGCGACAGCCGTCAGCTCTGTACAATGTACCACGTAAGCCTCGGTTGTGGCAAGCCAGCTGAAAAGTTTCTGTCCAATGAGCTAACATAGTTGGCGAATCTTGTCCCACCCCAAGGGTGCTTACACACAGTTGATTTCTCAAGTAAAGCCAAGCCTTGTGACTAAAACACTTCAGCTTCTTGTTACACAATGGCTGCAGAAACCGGTCTGGGACCAGACTGTCGGCTCGTGCAAACGCAATGCGCGTTGTCGGGCAACATACCTCATGCTTATGAAGTCCATTCTTGATCGAGGTAACGGGACACATGCTATTTGGCACGATAACCATTTTGACAAGTCATTACAAATTACTTGTATAATACCAAGATACGACCTGTATTATACGTATGGTACAATATGTATCTGCTAGAAGACATCAACATTAACGATACTTCCGAAAAACATATCTGCGTTGAGCAAGAAGTAGCCGAGACAGATTTCGTAGAATGTATAAGTCATGACAATGTTTATGTCGAATCATACTCTTAACACGCAGCGTGAGAGGAAGTACTGTCTATTGCTACGAAATGCTCATACCACACTCAGCGGCGGTAAGCTGTTGATCGAGGAGACCGCTAAAGATGTAGGATTGATTGTAGTCCACACGATAAGCTCTGACGAAGACGAACGTACTTGTTCAGCAACTAAATCGAGCATTCAAGACTTTGAACCAGTTTAGCGACTGTCTGGTGCTGCGAATACCATTCTCCGGCAAAATGTCATTTACCTCATTCAAGTCCCTACACGTGAATCGCGGCCTTCTCGTCACCAACGATCATCTCATCCTTGTGATGATCCGGCGAGCTTCCGCCACCCAAGATCCTCGCAAGTCCAATTTCCTGGTTGATCTCGGCCATCCTCTCCTGGTCTTTCTGTGCCGCACCCTCGCTTCCAAAGATGATATCCATCTCTTCGAGTGTCAAACGCTTGGTCTCTGGCACAAAGAACCAGATGAAAGCTGCTCCAACGAAGGTAAGCAAGCCAAAGAGAATGTATGTACCGTACGTGATGTGTTCTAGAAGATCTGGCGTGATCTGTCCGATGATGAAATTATTCATCCAGTTGCTCGAGCCACCCAGCGCAGTGCCGTACGGGCGTGTGCTGATAGGCCAGATCTCAGCGATGAGAATCCACGCACATGGGCCCCAAGAGTAGCCGAAATGTACGACGAAGAGCCAAACCATAACGACGGCAGCCCAGCCGGCGCCCTGGGCATTTTCGAAGTTGTCGATATTCTTTGCGAGGATAATGGCAATAACTATGTGAGACACACCCATGCCAATGGCGCCGATAGCAAGAACAGGCTTGCGGCCCACACGATCAATGTATAACACAGCGGGGACTGAGAGAGATTAGTCCAGCTTTTATTAGGAAGTACATGCGGACTTACTGGTAGCGATAAACATGACGATTCCAACAACACCAGTCGCAAGTAAAGAGGTGGTATTGCCCGTTAGCCCAAGCTGCTCAAATATGGCTGGAGCGTAGTAGAGAACTGCGTTGATTCCGGACCACTGTTGAAAGAACATTGTTACCGTAGCGACAATAACGCGCTTGAACATGGCTTTAGTCTTGAAAAGCGCGCCAATGGCTACGAACTGTAGCTTGAAGGTATTCCAAGCAGTCAACTTGGAAAGATGGGGAAATTTTTCGGCGATACTGCGTTTTTCAAACATAGACTGAGCCTTGATCTCGAGGAATTCAAGTTCGATCAGCTCGTGATCCTCAGGGAGATCACGAAGGCTGGCGAGGGTGCGACGAGCTTCCTCCTCGCGGCCATGATGAACAAGCCATCTAGGCGAGAACGGCATCCATATCATGCCGAAGAAGAGGACTGCAGCAGGTACAAGCTGGATGCAGATGGGAACAAGCCATGCAGCATTAGATTGAGTCTCCAGTGTAGTTCCCCCAATGTAGTTGGTTCCATAATTGATCCAGAAAGAGACCATGATGCCGAAGGTGATAGCGAGTTGCTGGCCAGCTACGAGGGCACCCCGAATTTCACTGTAGAATTGTGAGTCTGGTTCTATTTGATCGAACCAGTCGTACTCACGGAGGAGCGCACTCGGAATTGTACATGGGTACAATACACGACAAAGTGCCAACACCAATACCCCTGCAGGAATTTTGTCAACTGATCTGATCAAATCTCGCAGAGTCATAGCTTACGTGATGAACCGGCCTGCAAGAATCTCATTGTGTCCGCCGGCGATTGCTGTGACTTGGACAACAACACCAACGATGAAAATACCAGTGGCGGCCAGGATACCGTACTTTCGAGATAAAGTCTCGGCAAGAAACCCAGACATAACAGCTCCAAACCAGGCACCGAGCTCAAGAATAGCGGTGAGCCAGCCCTTCTGTGTGGGATTATCCGTATATCCATCGGTTTCTGAAGTGCATTTGTAAGTTCGTGAGTAGCATTAGCTTGAGGGGAGCATTTTTACGCTTTCCAAACGACGGCATGGCCAGGATACCACTGAACATGCCTTGATTATATCCATAGAGCTGTGTAAATGTCAACAAGCGATCATCCGGCGGATGTCATGTGGCCAACATACAACTCCTCCCAAGCAAGCGAACAAGGCAATGCGGAAGACCTTGAAGTTTTTGATCAGAGCTCCAGGACCACTCTTTCCCATGAGAGCCCGGCGTCTCTCGAGCGCAGCATCAAAGCCACCAGGAGCGGCGCCTCCACCACCCATGATGCAAAGTTGAGAAGAGCAAGGTGGGTAGATGAAAGTATGATAGAAATCCAAATTAAGTGATGTGCTCCAAATCTGCGGAGTTTTGGAGCTTATTCCAGGCACCCCAAGCTCTTTGTGTGTTCAAGCTGCGCTCCTATGATGCTGCAACCCTGTGGGTCACTGGGATATTAGCCAGCATCCCGGCAACGAGGATCACCACATCACCGTGTAAACATGAGCGCCGCTCTGTCAAATGACTGTTAGCCGACCTTCCACAGGCGTTGGAGTTCGAGTAGTTTGCTTATAGCAGCATCCCTCAACTGATAATGTACCTCTTGAGTAACTTCGGACCAGACAGAACTCTGATTAAAGCTACCCAGTGAACACCTTTACGACCTCGAGAACGTCACCCCACAGCTTTAATCGTCTTTGATTGGAGGTGATCCTGACTTCAAGCTCAGTTGTCATATAGTGCTGACAGTGAGGTTGCTCTTCAACTGCCTGGACCTCAGCCGCGGGTGCATTCAGGCTAAATTGCCGCTCACGCGCAGCAACGCGACAGCGATCGACGAAGAGTCCATCGGGTTGGGTCAAATAGCGCTGATTAGATGCAAATGTTTGCTGTAACATCGCATCTTCGCCGCGTTCCGAGTCGCCAATGAAGCCGTACCGAGGGAATTCATATATGCTACTAAGTATAGAAGGTTCAGCAAGAATCAGCTTGCGTAGAGTACAATGTGTGCGATGATCTCGAAGACAACCGTCATAGTATCTCTCTCCTGAAGTAAGCATGGTCTGACTTTGAAGCCACTATTATCGCCCACAAGCCTCCGGTAGCAAGGAAAACTATAGCAGTGCTGACTTGAAGCGGGTCGAGGAAGGCCCTCGGGCTTGCATCACACTGGTGCATTAACAGAGGCCTCGATGGCTCCAAGGCTGAATGATTGTGATGGCAATGTTTTGGAAGGATGAGGGCACGTCCCTAGGTGACGTGCACGCGAATTGGCGAACGCGCCACTGCGCACCTAGCAAGCGCGCCTGCCTGTCCTCCTTTCCAGCGGTAGTACCATCACACTATCATTCTCAGCGACCTTGGGACTATTACCACGCATCAAAAAATGGCTGGATCGATTCTGACGAGAAAGAGGGATCTCATCTACTTGATTTTCTTTATCACCCACCTTCCGGTGATGTTGGGTACGTGATTCCATCGTTTGCGCTGGCAATATCTGCCTGTCTGTCCGAGTAGACTTTTGGAATCGTACACCTGCACAAACATTGTCTTTGTGTATAGGAGTTTTGAATCCAATACTCTTTTGGAAGTTTCCTTCGACTCTTCTAAGGCGTTGAATGGCGATGATTACTATACGCTTTTTGTACACTTCTCAATGGCTTACCTCAACATAGCATTCGACCTTACCGCCTACTATCCCATCAACATCAAGCCGCTCTGGATGGGAGAGGTCCGCACCTGGTATGTCGCCACGTACGGTGACCGTTTCTTCTACAACCCGCCAGCCTGGTTCGGCGTTCTCACCTTTCTGGAGCTGGTCTATCATCTGCCCCTCACACTCTGGGCTATTCCCGCACTTCTGCGCAACGATCCCCGCATCCCCTTGGCTCTTCTTGTTTTCGGCATGGAAACGAGTATCACAACCCTAGTATGTCTGGCTGAGATGTGGAGCTGGGAGGAATTGAGGCCGGAACAGAGTGGTTTAGGTGGGCTTGGGGGTATGTATGGAGGTTATTTGGCGCTGGGCATATTCATGACATTGGATTGTTATGCGAGGCTGGACCAGTGGATTGCGAGACAGAAGGGGCTGACACCTGTTACAAAGAAGCAGCTTTGAAGGCCGGTTGATGTGTACGACACGAATATTGATTCCTCCATGTTGAGGGCGATGATCTATTTCTGCTAGGGTATATTGCTGCCGACGTGGAATGTTTTATCCATCAGCGCTGCGCATGCCTGCTAGGCTGCGGCACCCGTGGCATTTGCTCGCTCCTTCTCTTCCAACTTCTTCCTTGCAGCCAAGATCATTTCTTCTCGCTTCCTTTGCAGATTAGATTGACGCTCACCCCGATCTGCACTCCAAGCTTTCGCCTTGGGTCTCTCGTCCACTGGCTCGGCTGGTTGGTCCAGCTTCGACGAGAGGTTATATCGTGTGATCAAGTCGGGATGCGAAGGCTTTGCGGCGGCTGCAACCGGTCGTATGGGTGCAGCTGCGACAGGGGCCGCAGGCGGCTGGAACGACGCTGGGGCCTACAACTTATTAATGGTAGAGTCCGTATCTAGATGCAGTAAGACTTACGCTGTCCAGAGATCTCCCGCTCAGCACTCTCTCTGTTGTAGCAGCGGCGTTTCCTCCGTTCCTCTGTAGATCCCATGCAATATCTCTCCTATTCAGCTGTGGGAACATCTGCGCTATTGTGTCGATTTGAGCGGGGTTTATTCGCACAGAGCGGTTCGCAGCTGGTCGTGTGCCATTTGCGGAGGGCTTGCTAGAGTACCACCGATATACCAGGAAGGCGATAACAGCAAATACAATGACTTGCGGTATATTGATGCTTTGTTCGGCCATGGTGAGGGAACAGAGTGTGCGCCAGCGACTTCGGCGGCTTCCGAAAAGTGGCGGGCTCCTCGGTACCAGTGAGCGCCAGCCAGGACTTGGGATACCTAAAGGGAGAAAAATCCTAGGGATCCAGTGCTACGTGCGAAACGCAGACAAGGTGACGGAGAGTTGGTCGTGAGGTCAGAAGGCGGCGAGACTCCACGTTGGTGCCGCGGCACCAGTACCTTCTTCGCATTGGGGGCACTTTCACTAGCGCCGGGCATGCATTGACCCCTAATTCTCCACAACAACACTCTTTCTCCACCTTACAACTCAACCCGCGATACGGAGGATACGACAGTGTCGAGGTCTGATATTGAAGACGTCCACTGCTTACTTTCAATTGATACATCATGCCACTTTAGTCTTTTGATCTTGCGATACCCCGTACATGTACTCACAACATACTTAATACATGTACATATCACAATGAGCGCACCAACAGTACCCAGGAAAGAATTGCCCAACAGAAAGTTGGAGGGACTGGCGCCGGCGCACTTTAAAGAGTCAGGAGCGAGCGACACTTCAGCAACTTGGGATGTACCTGAGGAAGGGCCGAACAAGAAAAGGCGCATCCATTTAGGCGCCGGCGCAGGGTGGGCAGTATCAGATCGCTTTGATCGCGTACTGCCACCCCACAAGCGATACTTTGGTCGCAGTCGTCGCACATTCCTGATAGCGCTCCTCGTCGCTTTTGTTTGTCTACTGGCGTTGATCATTGGTCTGGCAGTGGGACTATCGAAGAAGTCAGAGTGAGCTCCACAACATGCCGCTACTCAGAATCGTGCACTTACAACATCTTCAGAAATCGATTTCTGCCGCTCCCGAGTAATACCGATCACTTCACCGGTGATTTGACCTACTACGGTCCCGGCCTCGGCGCGTGCGGCGTTGAGTCGACCGAAGAAGAAGCCATTGCCTCGGTGTCGCACTTCCTATATGATGCTGTTCAAACTGGCAGTGACCCAAATCAGAACACGCTGTGCGGGAAAAAGATCAGGGCAACTAGGGTAGATGAACGCACTGGGAAGCAGGCCAGCATCGACCTAACTGTTGTAGATAGGTGTAAGTGGATGTATCGCATTTGCATGAATCAGTCGCTGAATCTCGTACAGGCACTGGCTGCGAGCCTACCGACCTCGATGTCAGCCCTGCTATGTTCGACAGGATGGCAGATCACGACTTGGGTAGAGTCGTCATGACTTGGGCCTGGCTGTCTTGAAGATCCGGCATAACCCCGTTACTATCACGATCCTACTTTTATGGCCGAATATAATCCTATTGCTACATAACTCGCCTTGGCCTTATAAATCTATAGTTCAAAATGCTCCTTGAAGACGCTGCTGACTGGCATCAATAATGGCTTGGTCATAATCATTGGCGGCAAGGCGGAAATCTAACATGGTAATGTTTGCATCCTACTACGTTGTGTGTTGGCCCCACGGGTAAGAGTTACAATGAAGTGTTAAATGCATTACAAGACCTCGATACCAGGAAGAGCAGGCATACTCGTCGAAGAACATCTTAGTATTGGAGAGGAGTCGCTGTCAAACGAGGAAGCTATGATATCTAGATCCCGCTTGTTCCGCCCTAATTCCAGTACTCCGCCCATTTGCCCTTTCCGTTAATGACATTCACAAACTCTCTTGCAATAATCCTGCTTGTCTGCTCGCCTGGATGCAGCGCATCGAACCACATGAAGCTATCCGGACTAGCGTTGATCGTGCAATTTTGACCGCCGATAGTCGCACATGTTTTGGAAGTCCCCGTAACATTCAGTGGTGCAGTGCCATTCAGATACTGAGAAGGATTGGAATGGATGTCAGTCATCAAGCCATTCACGTTGTAATTTGCGAATTTGGCACCCGGATATTGCTTCGATACCTGGGCAATGAAGGGCGTACGGAACTTGTACACATCATTCAACGCTGCGACGGTTTTCTCCATGCGGAAGTGGATATCGGTTTGGTTGCGGCCGTTCGCAGGCCAGAATTGCGTCGCGCTAAGACCGCCTTGCGAAGGGTCCTGATACTGGGGAAGCAGATCAAGAGGCGCCAGATTGAAGAGAACGAAGTAGCGGCCGCCGTTCTTGTAAAGACTGTCAACTGATTTGTACACACAGTCAATGTAGTCCGAGACCGTTTTATTGGGCCGCTGAGAGTTCGTCAAAATTCCACCATTCCCGAGGTCGTTGGTTCCGATGAATATGGCGTACGCCGTTGAATCTTGCGTCCCGGTAAAGAATGGCTTGCCGGTAGTAGGCAGAATGTATTTGCAGTCTGCGAAGAAAGCAGGGAGTTCGTAGCCTTCGATGTCTGGAAAATTAAAGCCAGGAGAAAGCGGGCGTGGGGTGACGTTGTTTGAACATACAGCGCCCGAGACGGCGTAATTGAACAATTTTGCTGAAGAATAGATACTCGCATATCGAGCCCAAGACAGGCCACCTGATGCAGTGGCAAGGCCCTGTAAGCCGTTAGTGAAGTTTCCAGGTCCTGCGAGAGGTGATACGAACCACTGGTTGGTCCCACCCAACTGGTGGTGCTGTGAAGTTATTTTGAATGAAGTAACCGAGGCGATTCTCGTCGGTGTAGCTGTCACCGAATGTTACCAACGTTTTGAATTTCCCTTCTCTCCATGGTTGAGCCGAGTGCTCTGCTTGCACAGGGGCGAACGCCGCAGCAGTAGCGAGCAAATGTAGCAATGTTGTCAGAACCATTTGGAGAGGCGTTGATGTGTTCTTGGCCATACGAACAGACACGGACATATTTATACTATAGGCCTTGCGGAACTCAACTAGTCTAACACGGACCTTGAAGGCTTCCTTCCCGCCGACACATACCTGGATACGGCTAGCAGGAGCCTACGGTAAATTGAGGCTCGGACCAGGAAGTCTTGCGGGGATGAATGAGGGGTTTTCGACGCGGAGCTGGAGATGATTCGTTCGCGGCAGCTGTACCTTCCTAGCTGCTGCCATATAGAGAATAGCCTAAACACGATACACTGTGACGTGAGAACCTCGTCCGTCATCGTACTACGGGCTCGTGCATTTCGTAGGACAATCAAATCTGTTGCGATACCTGTTATGACAGTAATATATACTGAAATGTACAAGATCAGCTGCGTGGGTGGACACTACACTCAACAGAATCATCACTTCTGAGCGATGATACATAGCTGTCAACAGCTGGGCTGCGAATCCCGATCTTGAGAGATTTGAATGCTACTCGGCATTCGGGCATCTGCAAACCACGATTACTCGGGGAACATCACCCCGGTTTTTTGTCTCTGGATCGGACACGCAGAATTCTTCGTAGAAGACTTGGTACAAGCGCGAATGAAGGATCAGGTGTCGCCGAGGCTTTCGTCATATCAGTGTTAGCATTTGTGTCTGCCGCTCCCCCGATGCACGCGCGCTTCCCAGCCATCGGATCCTGATAATAGTGGGTACTTTAGGTTTCGTTCGACTCGGGTAATTTGCAGCCGCTCAGGATTGATACTGGCGACTGCTATGTGGCTACTGACATTCGAAAATGCTGAAGAAGAGGCTCTACTGTACGTTAGGCATGTTGATAAGGTCATTGTTTCAGGTGCTTCAATGGTAGCTTGAGCATAGCATTTGAAGGCGAGAGAAAGTCGGCGGTCAACCGCGCCTTGTCTCAGGGAAGATTGTTCGGTACCAGTCTGTCGGTATCGAGGGCTTAGAAGCGACCAGTGACACGGACGGGCTTGTCGAGGCGCTGGCTGTGCCTAATTGTGCCGAAATGGAGAAGGGAGGGAACGGTGAGCTTTTTGCGACGCTGGGGAGAGCTGTTGTTTCCTTGTACTGACAATTTCGCACTTGTGTGTTTCCAACACGGCCTTTACCTGGATCGTCCCACCGACCTCTTCTTCTCGCATCCATATCTGGTCCGTCATGAAGTCACGGAAGGCCGGTTATAAGAGAGTTGCGCGTAAGGACAGCTATAACGCCACTCAGCTATTCGCCACCAGTCCTAGGTACTCTCAGCACAGCCAAGCTCCTCACGAACCTCGATAGATCTGGTAACTCGTGTCGACAGCCTGCAGTTGTGGTAGTCTTCATAGAGGCTCGACTGGGGAAACGATCTCGGCCTCTCGTTGTCCCTTTCAGCTACGGTGTGTACCTAGGTAGGGGTCGAATGTTGTGCTTCACACACAGAGAAGCCTCGGCAAAGCCGCCGCATGAACAGCATACCACACAACAAGCTCTAATACCAACTCGAGGAGTAGCCATGAAACGGGAGCTGACACTATTGAGCGTACACCATCTGGAAGGCAACGATCGTTGATGCGTAGTGTCTAGTATCTGGATCCCAATGAAGTTCGGCAGCTGCAAAATTACCTCCGTTTGTACAACCTTCGTCCTCGGCTTGCCACCAATTGAGTTACGCAACTACTGCTGTACGTACACACCGCAGCACCACCGATTCTCGAGTGGCTCTCATCCACTGCGGCGACCGCAAGCCACGTATCTATGTAGGTGTTACAAATGTAGCGACTGAGGAGGTGGGGCGCACTTACACAGGGACATATAGCTTTAGCTCCTTGTTCTGCAGCTCTGTACGAACCTCATTGATCAGTCGAGTGAACTCAGCCGCTGTCCAATTGAGATGTTGCGTCAAAGGCCAAAGGCCAAGCGACTCAAGTAGGTCACCCATCATCCCAACCGTATCTTTACCGATGCTGGCTCTGACTGGATCTGCCGCGTTTGTCAACATCTCCGTGGTGTACTCGACGACGCCAATTATTGAGATTGGTAATAGTGGGCAAGGAATGGGTGGGTGCATTACACAACAAAAAAGTATTCACCTGTTTCCCAGTCGCCGATCGGCAGCTGCATGGTCTCGACTCGAACATCTCCAAACCTAGCTTCCGAGAAAAGATGCTGCAATCGAGTGCCGATCCGAGGGTCGCGGTTCATTCTACTCATCGCCTCCGCGTATGCCATCCACCACCTTCTCACAGCCGAGTGATCCGTCAGTCTGCCGCTGCTTGACTGGATGTTGAGGTAGTACTCGACAACTTGAACCCACCCGTTTGGTCGGAGGAGCAACTTCATGTCTCGGATATACGATGGCCATCTGTTGCTCTTAATCCCTGCACTGATGCAGCGGGAATGAATCAGATCGTAGGCTCGGGCCTGAAAGACTTCCGGGTCGTTCAGTCGGTCGTTTAGGTTGTAGCTGCAGAGGCCAAGGTTTTCCGGTTGGTCCGCAACAAGCATAGGATAAATGTCAACAGCGGTGATCTCACAAAGTCAGCAATGGTCGGTCAGGGTGTCTGGTATACGCACCTCACAATCCTCAAATTCTTCAGCAACTTGAATTGACCAGTCGCCACCGCCATACCCACATTCCAGTATCTTCTGGGGATATTGTATCCCTATATGAGGAGGAAAGAGGTTATTACCAAAGAGCTTGAACAGCACATCATGTTGGGCCGTCAATCTGTCTTCCTCGAGCTCGTCGTTGGCTACTGGGACACAGTATATGTCATTGTCAATGGAGATCTTCTGGAACACACGTCCATAAATGGAGACACACTGGAGGTCATTATCCATCCTGCTTTGGTCAGGTACTCTCCAGGCCGAGGAGCCGATCTCACCCTGGAGAAAGGTCCGCTCAGGATGACCGATCGCTTCCGATTACTCGGCTCTCAACGTTGATGAGGACTCTGATGGCGGGTGCAATAGTCGCTACTCCAATGGATGATTTCAGGGTTTTTGTCTGCCTTATTCGAAGGTCGGAACAGCTGGTCGGCTTCCAGGTGCTGTTGCAGTCGTTGTCGCTGTCGCTGTCGCTGGTGGCGAAGACAGATTTGCTGCAACGTGAACTCAAGTGGTGTTCAACGTGGGTTCTCTACCTTGCTTGCTAAGAGAGGCTGAAAAATAGGATCTTGACCTAGACACAGAGTGCGGGACTATGTGGCTTAGTTCTTGGTGGATGCCCAATCTGCGTCAGGACGAAATCAACCGGTAGGCTGTTCGGCCTCATTGCACGCTGCGGCCCGCTGCAAGGCCAATGTGGATCGAAAACGTCTAGTAGCCAGTGCTATGACGGAATGATCGGTAGCTACGACACGTCTTGCGACAGCAGCCCGCTTCTCATGAAAACAACTGTCAACCTCGAGAACTATCTACCGAAGTACCTAGATATGGTTCATGCCTGTAGGACTCTTCATGTCTAGCCAATCATAGATATCGAGGAAACCATCTCCGGCTCGTCCAGAGGACTCAGCGATCAAATCTGTCAGGGGATCTGCGACGCAGTGTAAGGCGTATCCGATTCGTTCTATTGAGCGACTGCCAGACAAGGGACTCAAATATTTCAGAACCCCAAACAGGTAAACCAAGCTGGAAAATTCGGAAAGGGAGTTTTACTGCGATTGGCGAAGTGTGCTCCCTCCATCGCTGGGCGACAGTTCATATCAACGCCTGACTAGTCACGCAATTTCAAATACGAAGCTGTCCAGAAATGGTTGGAAGAACGGGAGCGTAGCGACGGCGTTAGTCTACAGCGGTTGATCCCGTCAAGATTTTGCTGGACAAGATACCGCTGACATGGGCCTGGGATGCGACAACGTCTAAGTGGCTTGACGTCGCCACCTCCAAACCCTGAGCCGGCACACCCACCCTCTACACGCACATACTTCCGATTGCTGTTTTCGAGTAATGTGTGGCTGCAAAGCATCTCAGAGCACTATCCGGACATCAACCAAAGAAGGGAGTCGAGCGAGCGGTGGCGTGCATTGCATGGTCCCGTGAGCATCTTTGCCCACCAAGCGTCTCATGGATCGATCTCCGTCTCACCATAGCGGTGAAGCAGACGGGTCCGAGCTGAGACTAGAGCATTTTACATGTACGACATCCCGGTGACATAGTGTAACAGAAACAAGCGTTACTCGTAACAAATTTGGCCGGCGGTCTAGATTGGGCATGCCGAGGGGACTCAAGAATACGAAAGTATGTAAAAGGGCAATACCCGAATTACAAATCGTCTTGGAGCGATAGTTACCAGCCCTCGAGGTCTACGCCAAATCAAATTGCGAATGGATTCATCTGATCACAAGCTCTCTGCTATCGTGGCCCCACTCCGACAGGAAACTTTGACAGTGCAGAGAATGCATGGTCCTGGATCTAGCAGACAACGTCCTCAGGTGTGGCACCGATGACTGGGGAGAGCCACCAAAATTGACCCCACGTATAGCGCTTGCGAACTCGCTTCACCTGACTATGTCGCACATCAACGTCGTTTGCGAAACAAAGACCACGTGACGGATGTTCGGCTATCAAACTTTCTCAGGTTAACAGCACTCTGCGAGGCTCACGTTTGTCGTATCGTGTGACCGAAGTGTGCAGTTTACAAGTCCGAGCGAAGGCACATGAAGTAGCAAACCGATCATCCAAGCCACGTGCAATGACACCTGTCATGGCTGCTGATACCACCTTTGCGCATTGGTATTCAGCATATGTGTGGCATTGTGCTCCAATCGCGATTACTTGATTCAGAGCATATTAGGATCGCACCAACCGCAACGCTCGAAGTATACAGCCACAATCCAGAGACAGCTCCTCTGTCCCACAACGATATTCCTGCGATTGTTAGACCGGTATTACTGTTGAGCAAACTATTGTTGCTCTGCCGCATCGCTATCCCATCGGCATCCCCGCTGAAATTCCACCCTCGCTTGGTTGTGGGTTGGCAGTGGATTGCACCATGCTGATTTCTCGCTTCCCTAACCTGCGTTTGCCTTCGCTTTCACGCCTCGGTGCGCTCTGACTGCGAGGCAAGGTGGAATCGAGTCTGTCCCGTCATGTCAACATGTTCAAGGGCAGTGCATGTGTACAGCATGACTTGTAATCTCACAAAGGATTACCTAATTTCATGGCCGCCCCTACCTTGCAGAGGTGCAACGGATGCTTAAACCACATCGGGTTCAGGGGGAGTCTCTTAGTAAATTCGATGTTGCTAAGATCCGCTCCGCTGTTGGGATGATGCAGGTCTATGTCTTTGCTGCACTTCGACAGCGAAAAGTGCGCTCGTCATGGCAGAAGAAAATCGGAATGGACCGGATAGCTCTCCCATGGATATTTCCGGTGGGAAAATGGGTTGGCATCGTTTCGAATGGTGCCGAGGCGTCAACCCAGTGTTTGATCCATCGTTGATCTTAGCGTTCTCTGCGACTGAATGCTGTGCATTACTGACACCGTCGTGGCTCAGATGCGGGTATTGAGGCGTGAGCGAGGAGGACGGGAATGTGTGAGGTCGAATGATGGCTTTCATGAATCTCGCTCGGCTGGATAAGTTTTGTGGATCGCCTCATGGACCATACTCCGCAGAGCGGCCCGATTCGCATGCGACCAGAAATCTGGGTTGATTTGGTACAGATCTCTACATATCCAGCTATCTTCTTAAGGCGCTATCGTAGTGACTCGAAGGGCGTCTAGAGCGAGGACCTCCGTGTACGACGTTTAAAGGTCCGCTACGACGTGGTACAATATGCCTAGGCAACTTTCTGCATTAGTTGGATTTGATGTGCGCTGAAAGATGTTTCGCGACCATAACGAGTTACTGCTCATTGCTTCGGAAACCTACAATCCGAAGCAAGCTGTGCACTTTTGTTCGCCTACCTCTTATAGAGGTTCAATGGCTTCTGTACCGACAGCAGCTCTTCCAATGAGCGTCAACAATGTGGATCCTCAAATATTCTTCTCCTAGCAGCACCTCTCTGCAAGTAATAGTAAAGCACGCAAGGCTAGACCATAAAGTGCTAAGATTAAAGCTGGAATACTTTGTATACCTCTATAAGTTACTTTATGTTAACATGTAGCTGCCGCAAAGCCTTGAACACACATTGAATACTTTACCCTGCCATACTGAAGGAGCGCTAAGGCTCAAGGAGCACATTCTGTCCGGGCAGCGAGTAGGGGATTGTGTGCAGAAGAACGCCCACACGCATCACAACACGACCGGAAAACTGTCAAAGGTTCTCCATCATATGTCAATGAGATGACTCTTGGCAGCACATGACAGTGCCACTCTGTGCTACTTTCACATGTCGGCAGTGAGTGGCGGCGTTGCATGGAGCGATCGGGCTGCGCTACCCCACACGTGATTCCCCACACGATTCCATGCCTCGGCAGTGAGCACCTCGGAACGCCGCGTGAGCAAGACGAGCTCAAAACAGCGACTCTGGCTTCAGCTGCCGCATCCGTGATATTCTCTCTCCCCGCACAATCACTACTCTCCCCCATACTTGCTCTTCTACATCACTTGGGATCTTCGTTGATACCCATCACACTGCTGGCAACCAACGTCAACCAGTGCTAGTGTTCCGCAACCGTAGCAGATCTCTGTGAAGAGCCATTCTACCTTCCTTGCAATCGAAAATCTCACATCATGAGTGGTGCACAAGAACTGCGATACGACGGCCAGACTGTTGTCGTCACCGGTGCTGGTGGCGGTCTGGGTCGCGAGTATGCGATCTTCTTTGCCAGCCGTGGCGCGAATGTCGTCGTAAACGACCTCGGTGGTAGCTTCAAAGGCGAGGGAGGCAGTTCATCGGTAAGTTTACACCTCCTGTTGTCAACAAAGCCATCAAGGCCTGCATTGCACGTTTTGATCAGTAAGCTTGACCGTGGCCTTTGCGCCAGGTCGTTGCTGCTCCGTTGTCACATGCGTCATGGCCTTGTCTTGCCGAATGACCGCTAACTATATCCACAGGCTGCCGACAAGGTCGTTGAGGAGATCAAGTCCGCAGGCGGAAAGGCGGTCGCCAACTACGATTCAGTCGAGAATGGAGAGAGAATAGTGCAGACCGCGATCGATGCCTTTGGGCGTATTGATGTTCTCATCAACAACGCTGGTATCTTGCGTGATGTCAGCTTCAAGAACATGAAGGATGCAGACTGGGAACTCATCTACAAGGTACATGTCCTCGGAGCATACAAGTGCGCAAGAGCTGCGTGGCCACACTTCAGGAAACAGAAGTACGGCAGGCTCATTAGCACTGCTTCGGCTGCTGGTCTCTTCGGCTCTTTTGGCCAGACAAATTACTCCGGTATGTCACATTGGACACTCAAAGCATCAATATGTGCTAACACACAGTGTAGCTGCTAAGCTTGCTCTCGTCGGGTTTACCGAGACTCTCGCGAAGGAGGGCTTCAAGTACAACATCCTCTGCAACGTCATCGCCCCAATCGCAGCCAGCCGAATGACGGAGACAGTCATGCCTCCTGATGTCCTCGCGAAGCTGAACCCTGAGTGGATCGTCCCTCTCGTTGCCGTCCTCACACACAAGTCCAATACCAAGACTGGTGCGATATTCGAGGCTGGCGGAGGTCACATTGCCGAACTGCGTTGGGAACGAGCCAACGGTGTTCACCTCAAGGCCGACGAGACTCTTACACCTGGTGCTGTTGCTGCCAAGTGGAAGGACGTTGTCGACTTCTCGAAGCCTGACCACCCACAGGGCCCTGCCAATGCGCTTGAGCTGCTCGAGGATGCTGGCAAACTCCCTGCCAATCCCAAGGGCGAGGAGCTCGACTTCTCCGGCAAGGTTGCCATTGTCACTGGCGGTGGTGCTGGTCTCGGCCGCATCTACGCTCTTCAGCTGGCCAAGCGTGGCGCCAAGGTCGTTATCAACGATCTCGTAAACCCCGATGATGTTGTTCAGGAGATTCAAAAGCTCGGCGGTCAGGCTGTAGGCAACAAGGCCGACGTTCAGAATGGTGAGGCTGTTGTCAAGACAGCCATTGATACCTGGGGCCGTGTTGATATCGTTATCAACAACGCTGGCATCCTCCGTGACAAGGCTTTTACCAACATGACTGACGACCAGTGGGACATCATCCACAAGGTTCACTTGTTTGGCACCTACTCTGTTACCAAGGCTGCCTGGCCCTACATGCTGAAGCAGAAGTACGGCCGCATCCTCAACACCACTTCCACCAGCGGTATCTACGGCAACTTCGGCCAGGCCAACTACGCATCGGCCAAGTGCGGTATCCTTGGTTTCTCCAAGTCTCTTGCTCTTGAGGGCAAGAAGAACAATATCTTTGTGAACACTGTCGCCCCTAATGCTGGCACACAAATGACTCGTTCCATCATGCCCGAGGAAGTCGTTCAGGCTCTCAAGCCCGACTACAATGCACCCCTCGTCATCCTCCTCGTCTCTGACAAGGCACCTGTGCCAACTGGTGGCCTCTACGAGATGGGCTCTGGCTGGTTCGCCGCTACTAGGTGGCAGCGAACTGGCGGTCATGGCTTCCCAATCGATGTCAAGCTCACTCCGGAGGCTGTCCTCCAGCAGTGGGAGCGCATCACCAACTTTGAGGATGGCCGTGCCGACAACCCGGATGACAACGCCAGCGGCCTCAAGTCGATCATGGCAAACATGGAGAACACTAGCAAGAAGAGCACGAAGGAGAAGAAGCCATCCAAGAGCAACGAGGAGGTCCTCAAGGCCCAGCAGACTGCCTTGGCTGCCAAGTCGGAAGGCACTCCTTTCGAGTACACCGAGAGGGACGTTATCCTTTACAGTAAGTTACCACCGCATCCTGCATACTAAACTCCACTAACTGTCTTAGACTTGGGCATTGGCGCCAAGCGCACCGACCTTCCCTTCGTGTATGAAGGTGACGAGAACTTCCAAGTCATTCCTACCTTCGGTGTCGTCCCTCCCTTCAACGCCGAGCCCCCATTCTCCTTCGACGAAATCGTTCCCAACTTCGACCCGCGCATGCTTCTGCATGGCGAGCAGTTCCTTGAGATCCGCAAGTTCCCCATTCCCACCGAAGCCAAGCTCATCGCGGTACCGAAGCTCGTCGAAGTCGTTGACAAGGGCGCTGCCGGGCTGGTTGTCTACGGCTCCACGACCAAGGACGCCAACACTGGCGAGGAGATCTTCTACAACGAGTCTACAGTGTTCATCCGCGGAAGCGGCAACTTTGGTGGCCAAAAGAAGGGCGGTGAACGTGGCGCGGCGACAAAGGCGCACAAGCCGCCGCAGCGTGCTCCCGATGCCGTCGTCGAGGAGAAGACGACAGAGGAGCAGGCTGCCATCTACCGCCTATCTGGCGATCTCAACCCGCTCCACATCGACCCGCAGTTCAGCAAGGTCGGTGGCTTCGACACACCCATCTTGCACGGCCTGTGCTCGTTCGGTATCTCGGGTAAGCACGTGCTGCAGACGTTCGGCCCATTCAAGAACATCAAGGTCCGCTTTGCTGGTGTTGTGCTGCCGGGCCAGACGCTCATCACAGAGATGTGGAAGACAGGGAACACCATTGCGTTCCAGACCAAGGTCAAGGAGACTGGCAAGCTTGCCATCTCTGGCGCGGGTGCAGAACTGCTTGGTGGCGGAAGCAAGTTGTAGGCGGTTACGATAGTGTTGTCATGCGGTCAAGAGACCGCTGTTTGTTTAGGCCGGCGTTAGCTCGTGTATATGTACTGAACGAATTTACACATAACATGAGTGCATAGCGAGTGGACCAGCTAGGCGAGTGGACTGCCCTAACAAGCTATTAGGCACTCTGTAAGTAGACTGGCAAATGGGTTCGGGGTACCCAGCGTGGGTTAGGTCAGGGTTCGGGGTCGCACGGACCGTAGGTAGGGGTTAGGTAGGGGTACTACTAGCGTGGGTAGGGGTTAGGTAGGGGTACTACTAGCGTGGGTAGGGGTTAGGTAGGGGTACTACTAGCATAGGTAGAGGTTAGGTTTAGGGTACCTATGTGGGTTACTATAGTAACCTAATCTAGGTTACTATACTAATATTGTTTAAGATTTCACTTATTTAAGCATACTTAATAATATAATTATAAGTAATAAAAGTATAGTATTTATTATAGCTATTTATTATAGTATATAGTTATTATACCTTATAGGTATCCTTTATACACGTCTTAAGCTATAAGTAGGGGTAGTAGGTTTAGGTAGGTTAGTAGGTGCCTTATTAACTATACTCTCTTCCTCCTCTATATTATCTCCCTCCCCTATCTTAGCAATAGCTAGTAACTTAAGTAGATTATCTACCTTATTAATAGGTAGATAGTTCTCCTCTTTACTAGCTTCTTAAGAGATTAAATCCCTTAGTACTATAATCTTATAGGTTATTTAAGTAGATAGCTAGTGCCTTCTATTACCTATTATATTGTAAGCAGTATTAAATACTTGCTCTACGCCTACTTAGGTAATAGGAACTGCTAGTATATCCTTTATAACCTAAGCAAGCTAAGGAAAGAA
>JAGKPY010000119.1:0-81518 GCA_022609225.1 Boeremia lycopersici
AGCCCACGTTAGAGTTGGTCTGACCAAGTTTCACTTGGTAGAGTGGAGATGCCAAGACACTAGTCTGCCGTTAGCGTTGGTCGGCTCAGCTGCGTCCTGCGTGATATATGCGGCGACGGGCATCTGCAATGCATGCTCTGTGTCAAGGCGAATCTGCGTGACATCTGCAAGATACTGTGCATGACTGGCGGTGGACAACCCGCGACGGACTAGCCGAGTGCTGTGCTCCGTAGGGGGTGCCAATGCACAAGGTAAATCGTAAATCGTGTGGTGACATCCGCTCACGATGAACCCTGATCAGATATCCGATGAAATCGGACGGCGACACAGAACGTGGTTTAGCAGTGTGTGAGGATGTGAACAACGGCTGGTTGTTGTTGTCTCGCTTATTTAGCGTCCCAGGGGCAGGCGCGATGAAGCTGTAAACACCATGACGACGCGCTCAAGTGACCTGTCACTTTAGGCCGTAATCCGTTCTTTGTCGACTGGTGGCGCAATGAGATCATAATGCCATCCACTGCTGGTATGTCATTGCTTCAGCTAAGGCGTACTGATCTAACATCGTAACAGAGGAGCTGCCTTCGCTGGGTGACGCGCTAGAGTCGTTGCATAAGGGCACGTATCATGCTCAATGCGCCATATGCAAGAGACAGCAGAGCTAATACAGTGCAACAGCGTCACAAACTCCCTCTAAGCAACGGACCATCAAAGTCCCTGCGATTGTCAATAACATTTGCCAACACGCGTTTGCCGATGGTCTCGACGAGGAAGCTCTAGAGACTGTCGTACACATTGCGGCAAGGAAGTCAGAATTAGATCAGACAAGTATTACAACGTTGATCAAGAACCTGTACCCCGCGCAGCAGGTAGCCGGCGATGTGATCGTCACCATCGTAGCCGCACTAGGTCAGGGTAAAGGTAAACCATCACCAGCCACGCAAGACAGCCTCGTAAAGTGGCTCGTGCTCGTACACGAGATCATTGAGGATGCCAACATTCTCTCTAGACTGTATGGTGTCCTATTTGGGATGTTGGACATGATCAGTATCAGGTCTGTAACTCCATTAATGACTCTCTGACAGCTCAAGCTGACCCGCACAGAACATCACTGTGCTACCTGCTATCTTTGATCACACGTAGAAAACATGTGAAACCTTTCAGAATCCAACAACTGTGCGTTTGAAAGACCCAAATGCGGCGATCCAACCGACGAGAGTGTGGGCTGACCAGACTCACAGTCTCGATTTGTCCCGCGGCCTTGGAAACGAACCGGCCCTTCAAGGTCTTCTCCGCGTTTACAAGGACTACTACCCAGACATTATTCTTGGATTCGCATCCACGAACCGGAAGTCGTTTGCACCGGTAAGATCCCGTTCACACTGTGTAATGTCGGACGCAAAGCGGGGATGTTCTTGCAGGGCTGCGGCTTCACGTGTTACACTGTAAATCAGTACTGACGGCGTAGCAACCTGACATAGAGTGGCGAACTAGGGTGCGTACAATCCAAGAAGCTCGCACTGCGGCAGTCGACTCCACATCTGGACGGCATGATGGCTTCAAGGTTCTTCGACGCGGACCAAAGAGAACTAAAGCATCGGTGTTGCCGGATGTCCATACTTATCACTCTATCGAGGTCGGTTCTTCCAATACTTGTACCTGTTCTCTGATTACTGACAGGTGACAGAGCTCTGTGACACTAGAAGGTATCGATGGTGTTGAGGCCTTTGTAGGAAAGCTTGACAGGATCGAGCCTCCTGGGCAGCTCATCTCTTTTCTCACAGACCCACTTCTGCAGAAGTATGTGGACTTGAAGCCGTCGCCAGTCGTGTCCGCGAGAATAGATCTATGGCTCGCAACATGTCTCGAAGAGCAAGTCAGTGCTGCAGCTTCGAAGACTGAGGATCCTGCTTTCTTGGCCGAATTACTTCACGGTCTTTTGCATCATGCACAGTATACTAAGGTGTGTACCATAGCATGTGCATATCGTATTTGCTGACCACTACGCAGGGACTGCTGTCCATTGTTCCAGCCTTCTTGAAAGAGTACCTCGCGGGCTGGAATGGCTACGACCACGTCGATATTGTCCTAGGTCTACTTGCCTACATCCCAGGAGACTCCTTTGAAAATGTTTATACGGAATACATCTCTCAAGTAGAGCGCGCTCTATTGAGTAGCGGTCCATCAGCGTACCCTCACCTGGCCAGTCTCTACACAGAGATGCTGCGTCACCGCATTATCAGCCTTGCCATGCAAGAGCCTGAGCGTCGTCAACCTGCGCTCAGCCCACCTGGGCAGCAGTTTCTGAAAGATTCGGTCTCACACTTCGCAACATTATCGACCTCTCTGCTTCTGTCTTCATCTTCAGAAATGGAAAGTGAAGCCATTTCCTCCATCCTTGTCTATTGGGAACTGCTTTCCGCTTCTTCCAAGCCGCACGTCATCCCGATTTTGCTTCCACCGATGCATCTTGTTTATCATATGATGCAGAATTCATCAGCTGATGTAGTTTCCCGAATCTGCGGCATCATCGGTAGTTACAAGCAGGCTTTTGACGCGCACCCCAGGCCAGTCAAATACTACTATCCAAGCGAGGTGACAGATGGGCTAAACTGGTGCTTGCGCGATGTCTACAACCTTTTCTGGGTAGCTCGTGGCCTCGTAGCTGCGGAAAACAAGTCCCTTGGGATGTATTGTAAACCATCACTACGCTCCTCGCTTAATGACTATCTGAAAGGTCTGGATCACGAATACGCCATCGGGCATGCCTTCAATCTGTCGAACAACGCTTGGCTTGCATCGATGTCTTCTGCAGCATGGCATGCGCTCGAGAATCGAGAGATCGACCAGAAAGGGTATGATCTGGACAGTATTAAGTGGCATGCAGGCCCTGTAAGTCAACAGAGCCTGGCATCTCTGAGGGAAGGGGGTGTCAATGTAGAATGGGATGGCGCCAGGGGATACAAAGTATTTGTACTGAGCTGGCTGGCCGAGCGGGGGCTGGGAGGATTGAGGGAGCTAATGTTTGCCACTGTTACGGATCTTAAAGCAGGGTAAGCAAGCACTTCGTAGTGCAATGACAATGAATCAAATTGAGCATAATAGGAGTAGAGGGCTTTCTTCTTGTGTTTGATAAGCCTTCATCAGCTCTGCAGCATCGCACATCTGGCAACAGTTCACGGCAAACTAGTAAGGTGCTCCCAACGATGCTAAAGTCGCATGCAACGCGTCTCATCAGCCACAGAAAGCAAGTATATTTTGGGTGTTGAGCGTGGAATTGTGGCTGAGCAACGTCATGCAACGTCTCGGTCCCATCCGAAAGCGCCGAGGATGCCGACTTACCCTTTTCTCCCTTTCACACGACATCATCTAATGCATTCGTTCGATTGCCCCAAGTTTGCTGGAAGGAAACTTTATACAGGCATAGCAAGACATAACCCAGCGTGAGTTAGGTTAGGGTTTGGCCCGACCCAACCCCTACCCATTTGCCAGTCTGATTACTGGTGTTGATATGCGCGCCCAGACAACAACGCACCATATGCCTGTTTGAACTTCCAGCATTACCCTTCTTACGTGCTTCGAATCACACTCTGCTAACAAATCAAAGTTCACATTCAGCACCCTGCCACAGGAAGTTCTTCCACCCCTGTTTCGCATGACCTCATACCCAAGCTTGTGTGCCAATACCACGCGTCGCGCAAGTCTGGGGAATGAGCATTGGCTTTGCGCTGTGAACACGCTACGGGTAACGGCAAGGGGCGAGACTCTAGACTTGCATCAGCCCAGGTGCATTGCGCAGGGCTACGAACCCTTATGTGCGTAGTGAACGTGGCTGACGTTGTTGGCTTGACGTTTGCATCTCCGTTTGGAAACCTGTTCGCATAGATGTGAAGACGTAGGTATATAAATCTCGCAGTCATAAGCAGTAGAAGCTGTATTCAATCCAAACCCACATAGGCAAACATCTCCAAACAACCTTTTACAATCACATACGCCTCTTCCATTCTCATACAGGGTTGACCGCATTGAGCAACAGCCACAATGATCTTCTCACGCCTCCTCTCTATTATCCTGCGCGTTGCTCAATTTGTCTTCGCAGCAGTAGTCCTGGGCCTAACAGCATACTTCATGTATGCGCGCGAACGTCGGGGCGTGGGCCCCTTCGGACGCACCATTTTCGCGATTGTGTGGTCTTCACTCTCCATCATAGTCTCCATCGTCTGGATTATCCCCACCAAGTCGTCGATGGCATCGTACGGCTCTGATTTGCGTATGCTACCCTCCCTACCCTTATGCTAGCATACCAAGAGATGAACTAACACACATCAGTCTTCACAGCAGGCTGGGCCGCCGTATTCGCTGTGCTAGTCACTTGGTTCAACGGCGCTGGTTGTGGAAGCGCGTGGGCGTGGAGCGGCCTCAGCTTGAGTCGCAGCAACTATTGCGGTCAGTGGAGGGCGGCGCAGGCGTTCTCGTTCTTAAGCTTGGTCGTCTGGTTCACGACCTTCGTGCTCGGTGTCATTACTTACCACCGGATTAATGAAGGCACTAGGTAAGTGCCATGTCAATTGAGTTGTAAACTAGCGCTAACAGTGATGTAGACAGGGCTGGGGTCGTCGCTCGCGTGTCTGAGCACAGCGTAAAGTGAAGAATTGGAGAGTCGATGTTTGTGCCAGGTTGTTTAGAGTCTTGCGTGTTCGCCTGACTTCGAAGTATGGACCCTGGGTCTCGCTGGTTGATTCGAGTTTGTTTTACGAAGTCAATGATACGTGTTCAGCAATGGACCGTCGCGCAAGTGATTTCTCGAGATTATGATACCTAATTTTCTGTATACCAATGTAGCAAGCTTAGGTTAAGATTTCGCTACTGTTTGTATGCAAGAATGTGACGTTTATACCAAGCCTTGAGATTGACCAAAGATAAACACTGCAGATGACCTGGTTGTAGTTGTGATGCAACGTTGCTGCTTTTTACCATTCAACAAGAACAACGTTCAGGGTGCGTATTCTTCGATTCCATTCCTGTAAACCCTCACATACTTCGCTTTATCCATACCATGTGTTGCACGTAGATGACAGGTGTTCTCATAGCGGCAGAAATTGAAGTCACGTTCGTTGGCGCATTGATGACCCAGATCTACTCGATGTCAGAATTTGTCTTTCTCAACAGGAAGGGACAGACTCACAGCAGTCAACGTCTTCGCAGTACCTGTTGTTGCACGCTAAGCTGCGGGCTTTATAACGCAGGGCATTTAGCTCGCCTGTGCTGAGTTTAGGCTCATGCTGGAAATGACAAAATTTGCCTTGTGCGCATGAACCGCCTAGATGAAAGTTGTTGCACATCTTCTTTCCACTCTTCTTCATACGAGAATCGAGACTGTCCCCGGAGTTTCGATCGCGAGCTGGAAGTGGCTCGTCAAGTCTTTGTTCTTTCTTGTTGAAATAAGCGTATTTCTTCTTTGTGTTTGCTTTGGGGCCGGTGGTGGGTACAATCGAGATACTTTTCGTACGCTCGGTGGTGATCTTGCCAACACTAGCCCAAGTAGAATCCTCACTCGACTCAGTGGCTGACACGGAAGGTGCGGGTGTACTTGGTGAGGGACTGATAACTGCTGGTAATGCAGACGCCGCGGGAGGCGTTCTGTTCGTCAACGTACGTACTGGTGGTGAAATTGGGGCTGCAGCTACAGCAGAATTGATAGCAGGAGCAGAATCAGGTAAGGGCTCTTTTTTGAAGACATCATCGAAGTTGGCACGTTTGAAATTTGGCAATTCCGTGAATCCTCTGTACGCTGGGGTAGACTCGAGAAGGGTGATACGGCTCGCTTTAGCTTCATTGTGCTTGAATTGATCGAGGTTTAGGAGGTAGCCGGCGTCGTGACAGCCGCCAAAAATGATATGGCGGCAAGTGGGATTGTCACTGAAGGTGCGAAGCATTTCTATCTTGTTGTTAGCTCTTGAGCATCCCCATGGCAGGCGTTGGACACACCTTTAATCTTGTGGTCTGCCCGTTCTTTTCCTTGACCGACATCAATAATACTAAATAAAGACTGATTGACGCTGAATCGCTGAGCGAAGGAGCGAAGCTCCTGAGGATGGCGTAGCAACCCAACCTGCTGTAGTTTGAAAGCTAACTTGTCGAGACTCAGATAAACTTGAACCATGATCGGCCAGTTTCCAGAGTTGGTGTACAGAGACGATATGTGATTGTGGATAGCACGGTGTAATCGGGACGCAGCTTCTGAGCCACCGTCACCAGCAGCTGCCTGCAGAAGAGCATCTTGGAACTAATGATAGTCAGTACAGGCTATCGAAGTGTACAAGAGGTTGTCAGCTATGACTACACAGGGTAGTTTCATAGTCAGTATTTCCGCATCGGCATTAAATGAGCCCCGTCGAAACGTAGACAGTCGATTGCACCCAGGTGAAAAGGAGGCTAGATGCTTATGCACTTACGATAGCACCATCTCCATCGATAAGAGCCAGGACGAAAGAGCTAGCATCCTGTAAGGGTTAGTCAGTACAGGTATTCGCAGTACGGAGTATTGCTGTGAAACGCTGATGAAGGAAGTGTATGAGGGTCTTGACTGTGATCTGGTGACCGATAACTGTTTGAAGGTAGAGAAATAGCAGAAGTAATGTGTACGATGGGGACGAATTCGTTCTTACCAGCTGGCGCTCGTACTCAAGCATAGCTCTCTGCGCATCTTCGACTTTACTCTGATAGTTTCTCCTGCTATCCTTTTCACTCAGATAGTCGCTCTTCATATCGGCATGCTCTCGCAGAAGACCTGAGAGCTTCTCAATAAGTTCCTGTGCTTGTCAGTGCAGGCGCGCATACATGTTTCGCCTCAGCTGCGCTTACGTTTACGAGGTTGTCTCTCGCATGATCAGCTGCTCGAAAACTCTCCATCTGCCTTAGATAGTGGTTTAGATCGTAGTTCGCCATATTGAGGATTCCGACCATGTGGCTGGGCAAGTCTACAAGGCACACTCTGGGTGTGAAGGTTACTGGCGCGTCTTTACGGTCCACGGGTTGGGGGAACAGCGCGTGTGCGGGAGCTAAGCACTAGCTCGTCTAAGAAGGAAGTGGGGTCAGTCACAGATGCCTCTTGAAACAAAGTGAAGGCCGGAGTGTGTAGAAAGTATCCTTTAGTCTGGCAAACGAATATCGATACAAACCAACAAGGCGCAGTCATTCTCTGCACGTAGTTTTGGACGTGGCACACAAAGGGAACGAGAACACTCAGCCCAGCTGCTCATGCAGCCTGCGGCGTCCCGATCGTATCAGCGACGCGCACGAAGCACACAGGGGGACCCAAAAGCTTCGCGCAATTCACCGGTCATTTGCTTGCAGCAACATGCTAGACAATGGTGCACTGCTTCGGCAGCGCTTACTGTATAGGACAAAGATGCAATGCTTACTCAAAAACTAACACGCAGCGGGTGTGAAGCTAGAGTCTGTGCATGCATATCAGATAGAGCATGCGTTCACCAAAAGCACCGAAAGAAGGGACGTTCGTGACTAAGAGCCGTTGTTAACGCCGCGCAGCTCTGCTGGAGCTTCCCCACAAAATGACGCCGATCTCAGGTCATCAGTGCTGCTGACAGCATATCACGGAAGCATTCCACACCCAAACTACAAAAACCACAGCAGCGATTGAATGACGATTGCCTACAGAACACAATATCTGATCTCGAGCCTCTTCAGAGTCCCTTTGATCCTAAGTTCTCGTGACATTGCACCCTTCCTGTGACTTACTACCATGGCTCCACTATACGAGCTGATCTACTGGCCTGGCATTCCAGGACGAGGAGAATTCATTCGACTAGCCTTTGAAGCCGCCGGTGTATCTTACAAAGACACCGCTAACGAAACCAAAGATGGTATGTGCAAACCATATCTCGACACAGCAACCCACTGCAATAGCGACCGACTGCATACCACGACTTCGAACTGACAGGTGCAGGCGTCAAAGCAGTCATATCTCTCATCGATCCTTCCTCCACCGGCACAGACGGCAACCCGCCTGTGTTCGCGCCTCCCGCGCTGCGCGTCCCCGGTGAAGGTTTGAATGGCGAACCGCTCTTGCTGTTCCAAACACCCTCGATCCTGTCGTACCTGGGTCCTAAATTGGACCTCGCGGGAACCAACACGGCGGAACAGTATTGGATCCTCTCGTACGCGCTTACCGCGCTAGACCTTAATAACGAGGCGCACGACACGCACCACCCTGTTGCAATGGGAAAGTACTACGAGGACCAGAAGGAGGAAAGCCTAAAGAAAGCGGCGGACTTCAGGGAGACTCGGATTCCGAAATTTCTAGGTTTCTTCGAAAGAGCACTGAAGGGCAACGAGGAGAAGGGAAAGGGGAAGTACTTGGTGGGCGAGAAGCTGAGTTATGCGGATACGACGCTGTGGCATGTATTGAGTGGACTGCTGTTTGCGTTTCCAAAGGAGATGGAGGCCAGGAAGGGCGACTACAAGCTGTTGTTTGAGACGTTCTTTGAGAGTGTGCAGAAGGCGAGCGGAGTTAAGGAGTATCTGGCGAGCGACAGGAGGAAGCCGTTTAGCAACGGCATATTCAGGTACTACTCTGAGCTGGACCGTCAGTAGAGCGGAGAACACTACGAGCCAAAAGTGACCATCACAAAAAAAGAACTCAATTGCAGTGGTATCTTGAAAGGGTGCCCATCGCGGGCTCATATCATCTCATTCCATTTTGATGCCGGATACATGATGCATTTCCGAAGCCGTACTCCTGAACCGTATAATGCCCAGGCTAAACAAAACAACCGCCGGCAGCACGTCTAGTACTCAGCAGCGGACTGGGGGAACTCGAAGTTGACGCCCTTGCCGGTGAGGCGCTTGTAGACCTCGGTGTAGGTGTCGAGCCTGTAGTCAACACCGCCACGCTCCTTCTCGTCGAGAACGACCTTGAGGATCTTGGAGCCGTCCTCACGGGTGCGGAGACGCTTGCCAACAATCTCGACGGGGTAGACGAGGTCGGACAGGATGGCATCGTGGACAGCGGTGAGAGTCCTGGACTGGGGACGCTTCTGGGTCTGGCTGGTGCGGGACCTGTTGGAGCGCTTGGGGCGGGGCAAGATGCGGCGGGAGGCAACGATCAGGACGTGGCGGTCGGAGAACTTCTTCTCGAGCTCACGGGTGAGACTGGCATGTGTCAGTGGATGCTCGTCATTGTCCCGAGTAAAAGTCGTGCTTACCGCTGCTGGGCCTTGTGCCAGCCCTGGAGGAGAGGGACGGGGACGAAGATGACAATAGCCTTACGTCCGTGACCAACCTCGATCTAAGAATCCTGGTGTCAGCAAATTGTGCTGCCCAGTGCCCACCGCCTCTTCGATCAAAGTATGGATGTGGGTATGCGTGGAAGGTGTGCGAGCGCTCGATGCGCTGTGGGTGGAGGCTTATCTTACCTCGCGGGCAGAGACGAACTGCAGAGGACGCAGAGAGCTCTTCAGGTCGGGGACATTGTTCTCGAGGTCAGTCAACGCCTGCGCAATGGTTAGTCCTGCGGTCGCATGCCCATTGACTGTGGAAAACTTGCGTTGGCGATGCTGGTCTCGATCTCCGAAGGGCTCTGCCTCGAGGGGCTGTTAGGCGCGATCTTGTTCAGGGCGTTGGCAGACATGTCGGCGGCTGGCGATGTTAGTTGACGGCTGGTCGAAGGAAGCTGCAAAGTTGTTCGATGATCGCAAAATGGACCTAAGCGAGGTGGGTGGATGCTCTTGGCGTTGCTAGCGCAGAAAGCCGCTACGGACGCCCTGCACTTGTGGATTGTACGCGGGTGCATCTCCAACCTCGAGCGACTTTCGATGAAGCTCAAAGTCTGTCGATAACCATACATTTGGTTTTATGGTGCACAAACTTCTGCTGTCTCTTGAAAGGGTTATGACGCATCCTTTCAGCAGTGAGCTCGCCTACCTACCCGTACGGTTTCGAGCGCTTCGCAAAGTCATCATAGAGTTAATCACCACTGTACTTACAACCTTACTAAGAAACAGCGTTACCTCATCAGCAGTGTCTCCTTATAAAAGAATTTTAAATGCATTCATGCTTACTTCGAATCAACAATTTCTTATACGATTCCTACAACTCTACTGGGCTGAAGCGCTTGAATTATCCGTCGACGCGACTTGCTTCTAGGTGCGGACATACGAAGACCTCCTGGAAAATCCCTTCGTCAATACTTTCCGTCACCAGCCGCTAGATCATAGCAAATCCTCTATCCAACTCGTTGCTCTTTCATAGCATCTCTCAGAGGATGGCCTTGTCCAATACAGCATGATTCACGCTACAACAGATGTCTCTCACATGTGTCTTTCGTATATGTGGGCCTAGTCGGCATCACTCGTGGTGACGGATAGTTTTCCAAGACCAGAAAGACAGGGTGAATCTACAACATTCAACATATCCGGTCCTCTATGGATAGATGCTATGTGCATCGATCAGGCTGGCGGGTGCAATCTATTACTCATTTCCGTGTAAGTGTGATTGGGTGAGATGTCAGATCATATGTCTCAAAAACCTTCTGCGAGAAGCCTTGGAAAGATATCGCAGCACAAAGCGACCGCTGGTTCAAGGCACGGGAAACATTCATCCCTACAGACGATTCACATCCACTGCCAAGGAAATATGATTGAACCCTTTCGCCATTCTATGACCGGGTTTGTAAGAATCCTTACTGAGAGCGAGCTTGAGTGACACGAGAACTTCACCTGGCTCGGAAAAAAGGTTTGTGGTTCCACTGAATCCAATGGACCGAGAACGTCTCAGACCCATCGCTATACATTTTCACCGGATACGGAATGTTAAAATCTTCAATACTAATCGTCACCATTTTCCCAACCACGAATTCAACTTTTCCCTTGGCACTGCAGATGCTGGCCTTGTCTTACTGCAGTATCGATTCTCCAATAAAAAATGCGCACTTGGCTTGGACAAAGTATTCTCCCTACTCTCCCTTTGCTACTCAGACACAACAGGTTTGGTGGACTACAGGATGGCTCCCGAGTAACTCGCGTACAACGTGCTAAGGCCTCACGAAGGGAATTTGTGCCTATGCTCGGTTGCTGTCACTTGTCAAGCGCTGCAGCTGGGAAAGTCGATGAGTGTCAGCCTTGAAACCTCCCAACCCTGGATTGAATTCATGTTACCTGCATCAGAGATTACGTTCGCAGATCATCCGAGTAAGAAACTTTCCTATAGGTTCTGGGTTGTACCCAGTCTAGAAGACTAAGCTCGCTTCAATTTGTCAGTCTGACGAATTGCTGGATTTCTATGGCAGTGAAGATCTCCAGGCGGCTTTGCAACAGAGTGGCGACTGTTTCAGTGTGCAGCCCACGAGCTATATGAAAAACAAGTACTCAATCCGCATTCCATTGCAAGTGCTTTTGTACATACAATTGGGGCGAGTTCAGCTGTGAGAATGCCAAGCAGCCAGCTAGAGCTCAGAAGAAAAGACCCATACATCTAGGGATAGGTGGAGATGAGAAACGAACCCGACTATCGTGAGTGGGGTGCTGGGAACGATAGGACTTGAGAAGAAGCCGTAGAATCACCGGGTCATCACATAAGGTCGGCAGTCAGGCAATCGTTCCATTACTTACCAGTCTCCGCTAGGCCCTACCGATCACACGGAATAAAGATGTAGAGTTGTAAGCAATTGCTGTCGTAGCATTGTATACCTAAATCCACGACCAGCGCAAATATATACAAGAATGCCGGACATCTCTTCGTTTGAAGTAAAACCCCTTCCAATCCTCTTAGTCATGCAGCTCAAACTTGCATACTCCCCCAGATAATTTCCCGCCTAATATGATCGACTCTCTCAAGCAAATGCTTAGAAAGAGAGGGTGTTACCGGCAGTGCCGACAACCGCAGCCTTGACCTTGGAAGCCTCAAGGAGGCCGGAGACGGTGTAGGGAGCCTTGGTGAAAGTACCCTTGGGGGCAGTGTTCTTGGCGCCACCGAAGTCGTTGCCAGACTCAACAGCGAAGCCACCGTCAGTGGAGTACAGAGCCTTCTTGGAGTTGGAGAAGACGTTGTTCTGAACAAGGAGCTGAGCGCCCTGGCGGGTGTTGATGCCATCGGAGACGTTCTCGTAGTAGTTGTTGAAGAAGTGACCGGTACCGAAGCGGAACGAGGGACCGCGCGAGTTGAGGTTCTTCAGGTAGTTGTTGGCGTAGGTGACGGTCAAGTGGCCCTTGTCCTCAGAGCCGTTGGAGTCGGAGTGGCCGATCAGGGACGCCTTCCAGTGGTCGTGCACGTAGGTGTTGGTGACGGTGATGTAGTCGACGGCGTGGGTGATATCGAGAAGACCATCGTAGTAGTCCTTGTCGTGGTCACGGTCAGATGAAAGATCGAGGTGGTCAACCCAAATGTTCTGGGCCTGAGAACGCTGTCAATACACGAAAGTGAAGCGGAATGCTTTGGAATCTTACCTTCTGAATGGCGACAGCATCGCCACCGACGACCTTGGTCATAGCGAAGTTGCGGAGAATGACGTTCTTGACATCCTTGACAGTGATGGTGAAGTTGTCGAGGACAGCCTTGCTGTTCTGTCCAATGACGGACTTGTTGCTGCCAACCTTGACGTTCTCACCGGAACCCTTGATGGGACCAGTAATGAGGATGATAGCGGCTGAGTCACCTTTGACAGCAGCCTGAAGCTCGGAAATAGAGGCGACCTTGACAGTCTTACCTCCCTTTCCACCAGTGGTGCCGCCGTTGGTGGTAGCGTATCCAACACTGGCAGCATCCTCAAGGGAAGCAGCACGCTTCTCGATCATGCTAGGAGTGGGCGCTGCCAGAGCGGTGATGGCTGTGAGGCCGAGGGAGACGATAGTGCTGAACTTCATTGTGTCGAAGTGTTGACAAGTTCAAGAAAAAGTGACTGAAGAGTTGGAGCGAAGGACTGGAGTATTGGGGTTGGAAAAGAATGGAAGAGCTGGGCTGAAGAATAGCATACCAGCAGAGCAGCCTATCTTATATAGAGAATACAGCATCCGGGAGCCGGCTTGTCATGTAATCCGATGTTCACTCCCAAGCCAGACAAGCAATGCCCAGGTATTTCCACGACTTGTTTCGACTGTTTCCGCACCATCGAAGCTTTGCCAAATTTGGCCACGACAGCGGAGGCCATGCGATCCAGGGCGGGGCACAGTGCTTAGTTTGACCAGGATCCGTAGGAGACGCGGAAGACAGGCAAGTTAAGGTACGTTCCGTACGAGCCAGGAGGAATATGTTTGAAACGACTAACGAATTTCAGCGAGACCCTCCACTCTTCAGGCTGCTAAGCCAAGGGGTCTTGACGACGAAACATGACGGTAGCTGGAAAGGGCAATGATAAAATTGAGCGGGACTTATGCGCGCAGAAACAATGTGTGGTGTGGAGAACCCATGTCAGATCAAACATCAGATCTTGACATGCCGAGGATCACCGTCATGCAGCGTATAATGTCGTGATACTTTGGCATGAAATTGGATACTGATGGAAGTTTGCGCAATTGGAAGCACCAGATGGCGTACATGTGCCTTTCACTCTATTTTTTGTAGGCATAAACGGATGTGTGCATGCGCATGCGCGTTCACCAGTCCCGTCCCAAGATCCCTCTATGCCTGACTCGGGTGAAAGAGGCATACACCGTCAATCTGGGATGGGTATTTGAGACCTGCACGAGAGCCCACTTGACATGCATCCGTGTGCGTCGACCTCATTTTAGAAAAGCTCTTCAAAGCATCATGTTTGCATAACTGACAGCTGTCCGTCCCGCTTGAAGAACAGAGCCAGGCAAGGAAGTCGATTGTAACATTGCGGTTCCACACAATGGAGAAAAAGGAGTTGATAGGATGGCGAGAGATGAACAGGACTGATGGCTAGCTGGGTCTATCGAGTCACCTCAGTGCGGTCAGCTATTTGTGTCCGCTGTTCCCCTGGAAAACGGTGGGGTGCCAAGACTCTAGGGCGGATGTCGGTGTGAGCGGAACGAAGAAACTGCAGAACAACACATCACTCGATCACGGATTGACAGTAAAACGTCTCTCGAAAGACGTGTGTCGACTGCGCCGAACAGCCGTTCGTATGGCTGTCGGCACAGCCACAGATTATGCCAATATAAATCCAGGAAGCCAAGGAGGCAGGAAGCTGGGCATTATAGGTGCCAAGATGATGCCGCCGCATGGTGATACTGAGGGCCTGTGAGCGTAATGCTTGTCACAGAACGGATGTACACCAGGGTTGACGGAAGCACAGTCCAGGTCAGAACCGAGATTCGTTACCTAGGTACTAACGGACACATAGAAACATTGCGATTGTAATCCACTCAAATAAGGGATGTCTGCCGTGGCATCATCCGTATCAATGGCGTCCCAATACCAGAGCGTCGTGATAGAATTTTTTGATTCAGGTCTAATGCTATACCATGTGAGTCGTTGAATTATACTTATCTGAATTGACTCGGTCGTATGTGGCACCCGAGCAACGTTGCAAACCATAAATTTCTTCAGACGTCCTGCTGGCTGAATGCTTACCTAACCTAAGAACTGTCCCCTGATGTTGAAATGGGTGTCAGTACCGGAAGAGATTGGAACCTGCACAATAGCTCGTAAGAACCACGCTGAGATATAGATGTCATAAGAGCAAAGGTTATGAAGCCAACTTACTGCTCTTTGTTCTGATATAACTGCTGGGCTTGGGAGTCAGTATGTCGCCTTCTGAACGCTCGATCGGGCAGCGTCACGTGCGAAAACGCAAATGACATCATCCGTAATCCCGAAACGGCAATCACCTTTGTCGCATTGCAAAGAAGCCAACGAGACGCTTTCCCAAGGCAGCAACAATCTTCACAGCAAACTCGCACTATAGGGCACTCTTTACGTTTCTTGAAACCACCCAAGTACTTTGAACCGCTCTTGCTGGACCGCAGACTGCGCGCTTGCATCGATCCCTTCATTTCACGATGCCACCAATCCCAACTTACAAGAACGCACCCATAAAGGCTGACGGCATCACGCCTCAAACTGACGATGGCTCCAATGTTGCGCCAACGCCCACCTCGCGATACGTGCCCGCTACTACAACAGTAGACTCCTCTGCACCCCCCGCGCCCCAGCCAGGCGCCCGTCCGACGCCCACCGCTACAGCGCCGTCAAACTACAACGGGCCTCACCCGCCCCAGCCAGGTTATACTGCAACGCACATCTCGACAGAGACAAGAGTGTACGCACCGCCGCCGCAGTTCTCGCAGCCGCCGCCGAGCGACTCGCAGCTCGCTGGGCGTTCGACGGTGACGTCGACAACGGCGAGCAAACCAGGCCCCACGACGCTGGATTTGGGTCCGGTAGCTAGCCCCTTCCAAAACGCGAACGCAGGCGGCGCAGTGCCTACTTCGACTGCAGTGGAAGGGGGCGAGAGGAGGAGTCTGGAGCACCCCCCAGGATATCAGCAAGCACCTGACAATGCGCCCTACACACAAGGCGGTGGCATTGGAGGTGGGGACAGTGTTGGAGAGGGCATTGGGACTCAGGCGTGGAACATGTTGTCCAGGGCTGGTGGAGCGCTGAAGGATGCGGAGAAAGCAGCTTGGAGAGCTGTGAACAGCAAGAAATGAACGTGGCAGGCGGGAGTATTGGGCGTGGGTAAATAGTCAAGCGGTTGGAGAGAGGCGTATTATAATATGCATCACACGTCACACGAAAGCGGAACAATGTTTGTCAAAGAAACTCGAAATCTTTCTATAAACCGCTAGTTTTCCCATGCTCCAAGCGATGGAAAGTGAACACCTAGGAAAGGGGTAAATGGACAAAGCACTGCAAGCCGGATATGACGAGTGATACAGGGCAAAGTAAAGTACAAGGTGTTTTACCACCGGGTCGTGCTTTCCATGACGGGCTTGATATGCTCCATCATTCACCTCTACACACAACTCGTCCCCTCGCGTCGCGATTATCTGCTTCCACCTCGTGAACTCGTTTTGGGGTATCGAAGAAAGGCGGAAGGCGCTTAACCGGATCCACCCTTGTACTTCTTGCCGAAGATGATGAGCTGGGCCTGGTCGTAGATGGACAGGACACCGGCACCGGCAACACCACGGAGGATGTTGGCACCAGCACCCTTGAACAGGGACTTGACACCCTCAGCGGCGACAATCTGGCGGGCGGCATCCATGGTACCCTTGTACTTGACGGCCTCACCGGAGGTCATCATCATGCGACGACGGATGGTGTCAAGGGGGTAAGAGGCGATACCGGCACCGGTGGTGACGGCCCAACCGAGAGCGAAAGAGGCAAGGAAGTTACCCTCGAGGCTACCGGTAAGGAGGACAGGCTTGATCGAGTCGTACATACCGAAGTACAGACCACGGTAGACAACGATACCAGCAACGGAGGGGAGGAAACCACGGTAGAGACCGGCAATACCGTCGGAAGCGAGGGTCTTCTTGTAGACGTCTACGAGGCCGTTGAACTGACGGTCACCACCCTTCTTGGCGGACTTGGCGTCGTTGGCGAGACGGGTACGGGCGTAATCGAGGGAGTAGACGAAGAGAAGAGAAGTGGCACCAGCGGCACCACCGGAGGCCAAGTTACCGGCCATCCACTTGGCGTAACCGTCACGCTCCTTCTTGTAGGCGAACATGGACTTGTATGTGTCGCGGAAAGCGAAGTTCAGGGCCTGGGTAGGGAAGTAACGGATGACGTTGGCGGTGTTACCACGCCAGAGAGAGAGGACACCCTCATTCTGGGCAGTACGCTTGAAGCACTCGGTGATGCCATCGTACTTGCGGTCGAGACGGCCGGACTTAAGCATCTCATCCTACAAAGTGTGTCAGGACATGATAGACGAGCACGCTGATGGAGTTGATACATACCTGGTTCTGGATGAGGAGCTTGACACGCTCGATAGGGGCGGCAGCGGTCTTCGAGACGGCGGCGGAAACGCCACCCACTGTGAGGGCGTTAGCCAAAGAACCATTGATGAGAGATTGCGCAACAGGATCCCATTAAGATCATGAGCCATTGGCCCTTGATCTTGATGGGAGTTGTTGATGCAAGGATTAAACGTACTCAAGAAGTCGACCACGAAGCCGGCTGAACATGTATGTTAGCCTTGTTTCTGTATACGTAAAGCCGGGTGAAACCACTGTCAACAGCCAGCTGTCATCGTCACAGCACTTGCAATTCCATCGTGGTCATCGAGATCTGCGAGGGCAGGTGCGACCGATGCCGTTGAGATGAGATTGCGGAAGATACTGATCGAATGCAACTGCAGTTGGAGAGGCTACTCCTGACGGCTGAGAAGGAGCGACTTACGCATGCCGAAGGCGCTCTACATCAAGTTAGCATTGGTTTGAATTATGAATTGGAGAGTACGCGCCTTATCCTGAGACATCTTTTCGATTCTGTCACTGGACCGTAAGAGTGGAGAGGGGAATGAAAGGGATGAGGTTGAGGGTTGGGGAAGGGAAGCTATTAAAGCAGTTGGCGATGCAGATTTTCAATGGAGAACGCGCGCTAGCGCTGCCAAGAACGCTCAGGCCGCCGCTGCTCCGGGACCTCTTCGATGCCTCGGGGGCGGCAGTGCGTATTTCCAGAAGAGCACGGAGGACGGTTTCGCTTGATCTCCGCGTCGAAAAACAGCGATTGGGCCAGATATCAAAAGTTTACATGTTGGCAGTCAATTGATGAGCAACATACTACCATTGATTTCTATCTTGCTTATCTCAAGGGAGAAACCAGAGGCGTTGCTGTAGCAGCCACAACAGCCAAACGCAGCTGCGCACGCACTGCAATCTGGCAGCTGCCGCACCTGTACATAGTAGAACTATAAACTGGGGCTTCACATGTGTCCAGATGCCCTTTCAAGCTTGAATCCACCCCGAACGCGGTGGACTTCGCAGCGCGTCTCCTTTTCACAGGGTCAGCCCTGAGCGCTTTTCCGCTGCCAACAAGGTCGGGCAATCTCGGGAGGGCCGGGCCAATTACACGCGAAGCGATGGAAAATTCGTGGCCCGGGCCCGTTTGTTGAAAGGACCACGGTTCGCCGTTGCCCAGGTGCTTCTGGATGTAAGGCCGCGGCGATGATGTCGTTTCGACGAAGACGCTCCTTCGGAAGTTGTTCGAGCTGAGCAACCGGCTGCGAGTCCGTACACATGCACAACGCTGCGCCATTCACCACAACATCCTGTGGTTGCGCTGAGCCAACCATCTTTTTATCTTGGAACCGTCTTCCGGCGCCCACTGTTTCGATGCACGAACGGCACGTCCGCCAATACATCACACGCGACCAGACGCTCCACCTTGCTCGTCATCACCGATAAGCAGTGCCACATGTGTCCAGGAAAACTTACCCACGATACATTACAAGGGCTCTGGGTTTCTACTTCCTTTGATTCTGTCAAGACAACCATTGGGAGTTGTTATGACCTCAGAAGCACCGGAGTGTAAGACAACTAGACAATCTGAACCTCAACATGCAACCGCATCCCACTGTTAAGATCAACACGACCGCAAACACGACAGTCAATGAGCTCATCTTGCAACATCCTTCTACTTGACTTCGTTGTAAGCACCATATGTTTGACTGTAGTATACTGACATCCTCCTGAAGCGTTGCTCAATCACATTATTGCTTACGGTCTGCAACTAAGGATATTACTGAGCATTTGTAGCCAGTAAAGCGCCTGCCAGAGGCAATACCACAAACGCGACGATCGACTATGGCTCAGCAGCTCCCGGCGATCTACTATCGTGTCTCCCCATCACCAAGACTTCCAAAGCGACAGCATGCGCGATGCGAACATACACTTCGTTAAAGAAGAAGGGCACGGAATTGTAGAAGCAGAAGAATAAGTTCAATGGACAGCAGCTGATCACAGCTCTCGCGAAACATGCTCTTTCTACAGTGTTCCTCGGACTCAAAATGATTGCTCTGGGTCAGTTTCGTAACGCTGCAGTACTGTTGAGGCGAACGAACTTCTGCACGCCAATCTGGCGATATAGACAGAGCATCCAAAGACTGTTCCATATGGAACCTCTCACGTTTCAGGGAAAACGGCGGATAAGCGACCTTCAAGCTGGCCAGCTTCAATACAGAACTTGCAGCTGTCATAATACCAAAAGCCAAAATTTAGTTAAGTATTATCTAAGTTGTACGCAGAAGAGTGTTCTATAGAGATTACTTACGTTTCCTTAACTTTACTGTTGTGTAGTGGAATACCTGGCTTACATCTTTGGTATGCCGTTCATCCTGCAACTTGAGAGAGAGCATAGGTATGTACGTACTACCGGTAGCAGCCGAGCTGTGACCGAGCAGTTCACCAGGGTCGCTTGGGCGCCGCTAGCTATCCGGCCTAGCGTGCGCCACGATATCCACCCACCACGCTACGCTTCCGCATTGATTCGGTTGCGACTGCGGCAGAAGTCCGAGCCTCGAAGTTTTATGTCACACATGGGTTGGGGTGGAAGTTGTAATCGCAGCGGAGAGAGTTCTGATCAGCACGATGTCTCTAACAAGTATACATGCAGAGTAATCCATGATGATGGTCTGTCTTTACAGCGACAGCCGTGCCGATGCTAGGCTCCTTCAGGGTGCACGTGTGTTCCGACCACATCATGCTTTCATAAGTCGAGAGATTGTTCGGCAATACTTGCAATCTAACCGAACGAGACGGAGACCAAAAATCCTCGATACATACTCTTGATAGACATGATCAAATTCGATATACGCAAGTCTACCTCACAAGTGGGGTGCACTGCCTCCGTTGAGTTCAATCACGTTTGGAGCCAGATTGCACTTCGCTTCAACAGTGGCTTTTGAGGTTTACATTCACAACACCTTCGCCGTCCAAATACATCCCGCTAGATGAACGTGTGTGAAGTCAGCTGCAGTGCAGTGACTCAATAGAATCTCGATCAGGCTGACATAGTTGACATCTGTGTATGGAACCTGTCAATGGGCACTTCAAGTTAAAAAGGCGGACTTCCTGGAACGCCCACCAAGCTTAGACTTGCCCATGTGTAGTATACACTACGTGTAGATTCTAAAGTGTACCTATGTCAATTATCATGATGTGCAAACTTGCAACAACAACTTCCTTACCTACGTCCAATGTCCTTTGCAACCAATCAAAGAGCACTATACGAATCGATTAGAGCATCGAGATTACTTCTGGGCGTCATGGTTCTCTCAACAGCTGAGCCTTCTGCTTGAACCGTACAGTCATCGCATCTCATTGACAACAACAGGTGGATTAGAAGAACAAGAGCCTCGGATTCGACTTCCAGTAATGGAAACTTGGGCATTCTGTTCTAGAGTCTGCAAGATCAGAACTGATAACGGCACAATTAGGGCGGATTGCAAGCCGTGAACAATAATACATCATCATGTTCGGCATCCACTCGCAAACAGAACGAACCACCCAGGTCTGGAAACTTGGGTGTTGGGACTGACTCTACATTATTTCTACAGAACATATGTCGTGGTCGTTCAAACGTCTCCAGATCACAATGTGCAAATTGCATTGGGCTGTAGACCTGACATTCACTTGTTGTTTTCTGTTTGGGAAAACAGAGACCCGACCACTGCCTTAAGCGCATGATAGCAAAAAGTGGAATCCATGGTATTCATCGAAGAGTGACAGGGAAGCAAAAAGAAGATGGTCACTACGAGGGTCGAACTCGCGACCTTGGCGTATCAAGGTATTATCTATTAGCACCACGCTCTAACCAACTGAGCTAAGCGACCTGTACTTCTATGATCTTTTGGGAAGATATTTACAATATATATGAAATATTACATCTCCGCTGCCTGCTCATCCACCCGTCCCGATGCATATCTTGTACCAGAGCCGGTTCTCCACCAAGCGGTCATGTTACTATCCTGGCGAGTACTTCTTCTGATCAATGTTGTCGTAAAGTCTCTGCGTACCAGCAGCCTTATCGGACTTATCGGATACTCATATTATCTCGATAACCTTTCGGATAGACATCCGCCAGAAAATTTGTTCTGATCAGGCGCGAGCGTTCTGTGAGGATGATGGTTGTTGGACCACCAATCCCGAGGCGCGCGATGACGGAGCGCGGGGCTGGAGCTGTAGCATCCCTGCGCCCCGTCTCTTGCCGCATTTCGCCTTGCACTGGGTGTGCTTATTGAGCTCCTCCACCTGTTCGCGCTGGTGCATGCCTCAGGTACGATTTCAACTACGAGGACCCTGTGCGCAATCTGTCCTGACCTCGACACCGCCCCGCCTCATATCGAGTCACCTTACACATATCGCTGCCCCACCTCAACGTCCCTCGAGAGCGCAGCTGCTCAAATTCCACACCTCGGTGCTCAGGATGGCCACACAGAGCACGCCTGGCGCTGGTGACAGCCTTCGTCTCACCAACCGCCTCAATGAGAGCCGCTCGCCGTACGTACGCGGGCACATGAACAATCCAGTCGCATGGCAACAGTGGGGACCAGAAGCACTTGAGCTGGCAAAAAAGTCCAACCGCCTCATCTTCATCAGCATAGGCTATGCCGCCTGCCATTGGTGCCACGTTATGGAACGTGAGTCCTTCGAGAACAACGAGGTCGCCCAGCTGCTCAACGACAACTTCATCCCCATCAAGATCGACCGCGAAGAGCGCCCAGACGTCGACCGCATATACATGAACTACGTCCAGGCCACGACTGGTAGCGGCGGGTGGCCGCTGAACGCCTTCATCACTCCAGACCTGCAGCCTATCTTTGGCGGAACATACTGGCCGGGCCCTGGGTCTACGATGGGAGGCGATCATATTGGCTTCGTTGGCATCTTGGAAAAGATTAGAGATGTTTGGCAGAACCAGCGTCAGCGATGTCTCGACTCAGCGAAAGAGATCACCACCCAGCTTAGAGAATTCACAGAGGATGGCAACATTAGTAGGAAGGACGGCGCGGACCACGAGACGCTAGACCTTGACTTGCTGGAAGAAGCCTACCAATATTTTCAGAACAAGTACGATACGGAATGCGCCGGATTTGGGAGCGCCCCCAAGTTCCCAACGCCGTCGAATCTCGCTTTCCTCTTGAAGCTTTCGCAGTACCCACGCGCAGTTGCCGATATCGTTGGAGTAAAGGAATGCACACAAGCAAAAGACATGGTTTTGGCCACGCTGGATGCCATGAACAAGGGCGGTATTCATGATCAGATTGGCAACGGCTTTGCACGCTATTCAGTCACGAGAGACTGGAGCTTGCCCCATTTCGAGAAGATGCTATATGACCAGGCGCAGCTTCTGCCCGTATATCTCGATGCCTATCTCATGACCAAGAATCCTGAGCATCTCTCCGCCGTTCACGATATCGCTACTTACCTCACATCGCCGCCATTGCAGTCGCAGTCTGGCGGGTTTTTCTCGTCCGAGGATGCTGACTCCCTGTACCGATACTCGGATAAGGAGAAGCGTGAGGGCGCGTTCTATGTATGGACACTGAACGAATTTCAGGATGTACTGGGCGAGCGCAATGCTGAAGTTCTCGCGCGTTACTACAATGTCAAGGACGAGGGGAACGTTGCGCCTGAACACGATGCACACGACGAGCTTATTAATCAGAACGTGCTCGAAGTCACCATGACTGCAGAAGAATTGGCGAAGCAATTCGCTCTGTCAGAAGAAGAGGTAGGGCAGATACTGTCAGAAGGCCGACAGAAGTTGCGAGATCACCGTGAACAGGAGCGCCCGCGACCAGCTCTCGATGACAAGATTGTGGTGTCTTGGAACGGCCTTGCTATTGGGGCTTTGGCACGCACATCTGCCGCACTATCGTCATCGGACGCTTCACGATCGCAACACTACCTCGCCGCTGCCGAACAGGCAGCCGCCTTCATCAGTCGCGAACTTTACAACTCATCCTCCAAGACTCTGACGCGCGTCTATCGCGAAGGTCCTGGTGAAGCACCCGGGTTTGCTGATGACTATGCCTATCTCATCTCTGGTCTCATTTCGCTCTATGAAGCGACTTTTGACGAGTCGTACCTGAAATGGGCCGATGATCTACAGCAGACACAAATTAGGCTCTTCTGGGACAAGGAGCACCTCGGCTTCTTTTCCACTTCAGAAAATCAGCAAGACTTACTTATGCGATTGAAGGATGGCATGGACAATGCCGAACCAGGTACCAACGGCGTGAGCGCGCAGAATCTGGACAGACTGGGTGCCTTGCTTGAAGACGAGAGTTACGTCAAGCTCGCTCGAGAGACAGCGAGTGCGTTCGAGGCAGAGGCAATGCAGCATCCGTTCCTGTTCCCAAGCTTGATGGACACAGTAGTGGCTGCAAAATTAGGTGTCAGACACGTTGTGATTACAGGAGAAGGCCAAAGGGTTGAGGAATGGCTAAGGAGGTACCGCGAACGACCTGCTGGTTTGAGCACGATTAGTAGGGTGCGCACACAGGGTGGGGAGTGGTTGAAGCAAAGAAACCAGCTGGTCAGAGGCATGGCCGCCGACAGAGAGGGTGTCATGCTCTGTGAAAACGGCAGCTGCAGGGACGAGCTAGGAATGGATCTGGGCAGTGTCAGTGAGGCAGTACCCGAGTTGAGGTGATGAAGCCGATTTGTTTGCTGATGATTGCACGCGTTGAATGGCAATGACAGCCATTGTCGATTTTACAGTTTACTTACATCTTGTGACACCACACTTACTCAGCAACTGGATAGACGGTTGCAGGTCTTGCGATTCTTCCCTAAACTAGTGTTTGTACGACGTAGCTCTAGGAATGCTGTGGCAAACTTTCGTTTCAGGCTCGTTGAAGCTCGTTCCACATGACCCTCCTGTGAACCTTCCACATTCGTTCTCGAAGCGTTTCGCCGGCGGCCCGGGAAAGAAAGATGCGCTAAGCGGTCCCTGCATATGACCCCGGCTGCGATAAAGCCCGCTATCGCTCACAACTAACTTTTTGTCCATCAGTCATCTCTATCGAAGTCCCTCTTTCCTTTACAACCACCAACCTCTTGACACGCCTTATTTGTCTTTCGACATCGAGTTTCGCTCAAGTCAAGAACCCCACTGTTTACGTGTAGAAGGCATCATAGCCTAGCGATTCGAACACAACCCTACGCTGGCAACCTTCCAAAACAACCTGCATAAATCTTGAAACGACAGAGACATCACAAATTGCTCACCAATACTGTTAAGACACGACACAGTGATATTGCAAGACTAGAGTGTCTTGCCTGCGCAAGCTCGACGACCTGTTTCGGCGGTGAACACCGTGCAGCACATTTCGCCACGTAAGCTTGCCAGATGGCACCGGCCTTTTTGAATACACCACGCCGGATCCTCTTTCTAGACGCCTACGACTCTTTCTCCAATAATATCGTCGCTCTCATCGAACAGAACACAGATGCTAAAGTCACAAAAGTCTTCATAGATGACGATCGCTTCTTCACCAGTAGATCGTTGGTTAATCCGACCTTCGCCGAGTATACGCAAAACTTTGACGCAGTCGTTGCAGGCCCTGGTCCTGGATGGGCTGGATGTGACAAAGATGTAGGTCTCATGAAAGAGCTCTGGAATCTTCGCGATGGCGACACTCTGCCAGTTCTAGGTATTTGTCTTGGCTTCCAATCCTTGTGTCTCGCGTTTGGGGCCGATCTCGAGAGATTAGTTGAGCCAAAGCATGGTATTGTAACGGCGGTTTTGCACAAAGGACAATCGTTGTTCAGAAACGTGGAGAAGATGCAGGCCACTCAGTACCACTCGCTGCAGGTCAAGCTCGGGCATCCAATCCAGACAAACCGAGCAGTGCGCTATCCGGCACAACTATGGGAGTCGACGGAAATGTGTCCTCAACTGGAACCTCTGGCGTGGGATTTCGACAGCGAACACAATGGCGCAGTGCTAATGGGTGTGAAGCACACTCAAAAGCCATTCTGGGGTGTCCAGTTTCACCCAGAGTCAGTTTGCACAAACGAAGAAGGAGCGCACATCATTCGGAATTGGTGGGAAGATGCCCAATCCTGGCGGCGAAGGAAAATGTTTCGCTACGATGTGCGTAAAACAACCTTGTCGCCTTCACATCTGCGACCAATGTCATTTCGGGACTTTCGAAGAGATCTTGGATTCCATGCGGATACCGACACCGAAGACGAACCTGCGAGCTGTAACCTGCACGCGTTTGAGCTGGCTTCACTGATCGCTTATGGCGACAAGAAGACACTTCCTTATCTGCCCCCGAAAGTCGTGCACTGCGTCACTACTGGAAGTGGTCGACTGACAGTCGAGGATGTCTGCGAAGTGTTAAAAATCCCACGGCACGAAGCGATTGTGCTGCAATCTGGCCTTCAAGAAAATCTTGTACCCATGGCAGTCGGTACTGGGCGCTACAGCATCATTGGTCTGATTATTCCTGGAGAGACTCTCCGGTTGCATTACTATGCGGGCAGCCGTATCTTGCAACTCAGAGATGGGAATGATGACGTGCATACACAGTGGAAGGAGAGTGACCCTTGGCCGTTCTTGTCACACACCTTGGCCCGCCTACACATTGAGAAAGGACCCGAAACTTCAACCTGGGCTCCTTTTTGGGGTGGTTTCATGGGTTATGCATCCTATGAAGCAGGGTTGGAGACGATCAACGTCCCTGTCGGAGAGAGCGCCGAATACCCGGACATTTGTTTTGCATACATTACCAGGAGCATTGTGTTCGATCACCAGACCAAGAAGCTTTACATACAGAGTATCCGGGGACTCGACGACCATGATTGGATTGAGAAGATACAGAGCCTGATCCATAACACCGCTGACGCCAAATCTCGAGAATCGACACCAACCTCCACACCGATGCCTAAGCCAGATCCTTTTGAGGAATTAGGTCCCATGTATCAGTACATCAACTCATGCAAGCAGGACTTTGCAGATCGCGAGACATACTGTGAGCAAGTCCGCTCTTGTCAAGAGAAGATTGCCGACGGTCAAAGTTACGAACTTTGTTTGACGCATCAGAACGAAATTCGTGCGCGCAAACCAGATGCCTGCCGCCTTTCCAAATCTGAGGACTGTCAACACTCTTGGAACCTCTACAAGCGACTCGCCGGTCAGAACCCTGCACCTTTCAGTGCTTATATGCGCATGCATAATGTACACATCCTCTCGTCCTCTCCAGAACGCTTTATGTCCTGGTCGCGCAATCAGGCTGCGCAATGCAGACCCATCAAGGGTACTGTGCAGAAGAAGCCGGGTGTCACAGCAGCACACGCTCATGCTATACTGTCCTCTTCCAAAGAGCGCGCGGAGAACCTAATGATTGTCGATCTGACACGACACCAGCTACACGGTGTCTATGGCTCCGAGAACGTACAAGTTAGCCAGTTGATGGAAGTAGAGGAGTACGAGACAGTGTGGCAACTTGTCACCGTTGTCAATGCGATACCTTCGGGCGTTTACAAGGCCACCGCACCTGAATTGTGGGAAGACCCCGTCGACGGCTCTTTTGGACATAGAGCGCCCGTAGAGATGCCATGCCTCGGTTTTCAGGCCTTCGTTGAGAGTTTGCCACCCGGTAGCATGACCGGCGCGCCAAAGAAGCGGTCTTGTGAGCTCTTGCAAGAGCAAGAACGGGGCGTCAAGAGGGGCATCTACTCCGGCGTAATGGGCTACTTCGATATCGGGGGCGGAGGCGACTTCAGTGTGGTGATCCGCACAGCGATCAAAACCGACCCAACATCATTCCACTACTCTGCTATTGCGCCCAGCCAAGGCACCGACTCGAGCGCCACCTCCCAGCAGCCCTTACGGAAGGGGCCGATTCAAGATATCTGGCGCATACCCGCTGGTGGTGCTGTGACCTCTCAGTCTACGCCTGAAGGTGAGTTCGAGGAAATGCTCGCCAAGGTTAGCAGCACGTCGCGCGCTTTCGCACATATACCGCTTCCCCCGCCAAAAGAAAAGAAATCGCGGGTTGAGTTGATAAATCCCGATCATCCAAACTACGAGGCGTTGTGGAACGATACTCTTAGAGGCGAGGACGGAGCGGATCTTGACATAGGGTTGGTTGATGTCGAGGCTATATTGACGCTGTTGCAAGAGACGGTTCAACGCAGGCTGGAGCAAGGGATTGCGATTGTAGACGATGAGGAGATGGACGATGATGAGTGATTGAGCTGTCATTGCGATATCGTGGAGTGTATCGTGCTAGCGAGGATTAGTGTGAAGTGGAAGCGGAGAGTTTAACAAGATACCATAGACATAGATTCACAGAGACGTCAGGTTTCAACACCACAACAAGTGTATTTCTGAAAGTCCTTTCTACCTCACAGACTAACGCTCCCCATCCATACAGTCTGCACTTGAGTCCACAGACACCTCTGCATTGTCGCCACCAGTACGGGCAGCGTCCACAGCATTCTCATGTTCCGCTTTCCGAGCATGTACCCTCCCCCCAAACATTGTCAAAAGCAGCACATCATACGTCGCCTTCAGCGCTCCCGCCGCCACAAACGCAACCCAGAACCTCCCCTTCCCAGCCAGCACCCCCGTAACCCACGGCCCGGTGCTCTGACTCAGCGTCTTTGCAATATTCACAATGCCCATGACCGCCGTGCGCTCCTCGGGCAGCACGACCATGCTCAGGAAAGCTGAGCGCGGCGCTTGGTCCATGGAGCTCATCATGCTGCGGCCGATGAGGAGCAGGATTGTCAGGCCGAGCGTGGGCGCGAAGGGGAGCGCGCCGAGGAAGAGCGAGGAAGGGAGGTGGGTGCACACCATTGCGGGTATCAGACCGAGGCGGCGGGATACCGAGGCTGAGAAGACGTTGCTCAATGTGGAGAGAAACCTGGGTGCGTCAGTTTGGAAGGTATGATGTGCGCACTGCTCGATGGCCTGCAGTAGGCCAGGTGGGCTGGAGGAGGATGGGACGGGAGTATAACGTACCACGTAGCGCTCATTATGCCACCTAATTTCCCTTTTGGTAGCTGGAATTTGCGGTCCAGGTAGTAGTTAATTAGCGAGAAGGGGACCATGCCCGAACCCAGCGAGTCAAGGAAGAAGAGACTGCATAGCTTGAATAGGATTGCCCGGCTCTTGGGCGAGATCGAAGTGAATGGGTTCCATCTCTTCTTCTTGTCTTTGGTCTCAGCACCTTGAGCGACTCCGTTGTCAGTTGAGGTCGAATGCACAGTGTCCTCTTGCGAAGGCAAGAGTGGCTCTGTTTCTCCTTCTCCGCTAGTCGGTTTGGAGGGCTTCTGATGCTCGCAATCCTGGCTGAGAAAGAGCGTACACACAGCTTTGGTCAAGCCAACGATAGTGTAGATCCAAAAGACTGCACGGTAGGCATCAAGGTCTGTCCAGCCTTGCCTTGCGGAAAGCGCATCGATGGCCTGACCGCCAACAATAAGACCGGTCGATGTCCCCAGGACGGCGAAGGCAACGTACCATGTACTGCGTCCTATCAGCACAGATGCACCTTAAACCTATGTCTCGGAGAGACTACTGAAGCAAAGAGATGTGAGACTCACAAAACATCCGCCCTCCCCTCCTCCCCCACAAGTTGCGCAAGCGTACTCTCCTCCACCGCCCGAAACGGGCCAATCTCATTCCCACTTGGACTAATCACCCCCACCACCGCCGCCGCCAATAGCACCTCATACCTGCTCTCGAGCGCAAATACGCCCCCAGAGACCGCCATCCCGAGCGCCCCCAGCATCAGCGTCCTGCGGCGCCCCAACGCATCCGCGACCAGCGTGAGCAGCAGCGACACCACCACATCGCCCAGCAGCGTCAGCGTCATGAAGAACCCGATCTGCGCGTCCGAGAGCCCCTGTGCGCGCAGGTAGACGGCCAGGATCAGCGCGACGGTGCCGTAGGCGTACATGCGCAGGTAGCGCGTGAGGATCAGGATGTAGACGTCTTTCCCTGCGTGGCGCATGGTGTGCAGGCCGAGTTCGTGGACCAGCCATTGGGCGGCTCTCCTCAGTCTGTTTGGGTTGGGGGTGGAGTTTGCCATTCTGGAGGTTCGTTGATGCCTAATTTGGAGGTGGAACGCGTAGATGAGGTTGACGCGTCAAGCGAATGGTTGTTTGGCGGGGTGTATTGGAAGACTGGTTACAGTCCAGACAATTGATTCCGAGCTCTTTCATCTGCTGTTATGGAAGGGTTCCAGTGTGCAGAGTTTCGCGATTAGTTGCACAGCCATGTTGATGTATGTAGATCTCGTATTGGGGTTGGAGGCCTTGAGTTGTGGAGTCGGCGCTAGACGTCAGTCGTCAGTGTGCATACAAGCACCAAGCCATGTAGATAGTGTGCAAATCATAGTCACTAATTCTAGCTTTCGATAAGTTGTAGAGCATCCTAAATATCTCCGCTTGTTTCGGATTCCAGTATCAAGTTTGAAGATTTGCAAAGTAATTCAAGTTGTCTCACAAGCTACGCAACATGATCTGCAGTATGTAGGCTGTTGAACGAAAAAGCTGACGACTGTTAATATTGATCAGGTACTTCCAGCGGGCTGTACTCCTATCTCCTCGTAGGACTGGTGACACCAAGGCAGTCTACTGTGCATTGCATACCTGCAAGGGAAGGTCAGGCGCTCTCGATAACAGTTCTCAGCAACATGTCACGCGGCATCATAGTCTAGGAGATGAATATGATATACCAAACTACCAACACCTAACGCAACAATGAGATGGGTGAGAACCGCAATGGCCTAGCAGCCACTGTACGAGTTCTCTCCCGATGCAGAATCCAACAAGAGCCCATTCTAGAACCTGAGATTTCAAAGAAAGTCGCGATTCGAAAGTCGCCATGCAGAGGGACTTGGCACATAAGGGAGAGGTGAGCGGCGTATTTCGTACTTCGTGGGCCAGTTCGTCGAAAGGAAACCGTGACCATGAGCATTAAGTTACCATATCAAATGTCGCAACCGCACAAAACATCTGCGCCTGAAACCCATATATCGCTCATCTCGTCTGTATCTTGCGAGCCTGGACGGTTGACTCCAAGGCTTCAAACACAACTTGACCTCTCCTCTCCTCGACTCGTCTAGCAGCAGCCGCCGCCGGAGCCGCTCTGCACGCCCTGGCCCTGCCCGATGGGAACTGTGGGCTTGGTGTTGGCGGTTGTGGTACCCATGCGCTCCTTGATCTGGCGGGCCATGGTCAAGAAAGCCTGCTCGACGTTGGTGGCGCTCTTTGCAGAGGTCTCGAGGAATGGAATGCCGAGGCTGTCTGCGAACTCCTGTTTGGTGTTAGATGGTGCATCTTTTGTGCAACAAGAAGAAGAAGTTATTGACGTACCTTTGCAACGGTGTACTCAACGACCTTCTTGTCTGCCATATCGGACTTGTTGCCGACCAGCAGCTTGTTGACACCCTCGGTGGCGTAGCGGTCGATCTCCTGGAGCCACTGCTTCACGTTGTTGAACGAGTCCATGTCGGTGACATCGTAGACGACGCAGATGCCGTGGGCACCGCGGTAGTACGAGGATGTGATGGTGCGGAAACGCTCCTGACCGGCGGTATCCCACTGTCGCGCTGTCAGCACCTGCTACTCTCTGCTCTGTTGCGCTGAAACGTACAATCTGCAGCTTGACGGTCTTGCCATCGAGTTCGATAGTCCTGATTTTCTGTAGCGTGTTAGCCTGACGCAGGCCGAGGCGCAGCACGCTCGGGCGCACGTACGAAATCGACACCGATAGTGGAGATGTAGCTCTCTGTGTATGTGTCGTCGGCGAATCGCAGCAGCAAGCAGGACTTTCCGACACCAGAATCACCGATGAGGAGCAGCTTGAAGAGGTAATCGTATCTGGGAAGGGACTCGTCAGCGCAGGACGGCGATAGGGGCAACTGCACAGCGCCGGTGCCGTGTCATGCAAGTGAGTACTCTGTAGGCTTGTCGTTAGCACTGCGCCAGACGTGGGCGTCGCATGACGGCGCCGCCCGGTTGTGGCGGTGGGAGATGCGTTTACGTACTACTCGGGGTTCATTTTGACGGAGTGGTTGGAGTTGCGAGTGGAAAGGGTCGGGTATCTGTGTAATATGCCGGCAGGGAGGGTGAGAGTTGTGGGGTATCGCAGGGCGCTGGCAGGCGGTGTCAAGTAAGTACAAAGGTTGGCTGCAACGTGCAGTTGACGGGAGTGCCTTGGCGCGGCCGAGCGTTGTTCAGCAAGTCACAAGCCGGGTCCGTTGCGGGCGCTGTTTGAAACATCGTATTCACAACCCGTCTGCTGCCTACTGTACAGCTACAACCGCCTTGGTATGGTGACCCCAGCGGAATGTGGCGTATGACTCTGCACTTGCAACTGAATCAGACTGCTGGCAGGGGGCATTTGCTGCCGTTGCAGGTGAAGCGACCGCGATGCAACCTGCTGTCACGTGCTGTGTCTCGCCCCAGGGCTCCAGGGCTGCCAGCCTGCCACGAACTAGTGTCACGATTCATGTGATTATAATGTCAATAGAATGGAGATCTTGATATTACACATCCTTGGACCCTGAATACACTCGCTCGTGCACGGTATGCCTAATGCCCTTCCAGGCGACCAGTTCTATCCCTGCAAACGTAGACCTCACGTATAGTACATACAACATCATCATGAACGCTAGTAACAAAATTACATGACCTTGCCAAAGGCAGGAATCAGTGTCTGGGCCAACCAGAAGGAGAAGACAAGCTTGGGCCCGGTCATGAGCAGCTTAGGTGTGAGGCCCTTGAAGAAGGAAGAAAAGCCCTCGTTCTTCATCATGTTGGAGATGATCTTTATGCCGCCCTCGGGGTTTTCGAAGTTCCTGTTCTGGATGCGAGTCTTGATGACGTCGAGAGGAGCGGAGACAACGAGGGAAGCAGTGGCACCGGCAATCGAGGCGACAAAGTTCTGGCCCCAGCTGGCCTTGTTGTAGTCCTCCAACTTGTAAAGGTATTCCTTGGCAGCGGCGGATCCACCGAACAGCTGTTGGATGTCAGTGTAGGCACATAGTATCTCGAGATACGTGACATACCGCGAATGATCCAGGAGCGTTACGAGCTGCGGTCCAGCCCCATCCACGGTAGAGACCGAAGCCCTCATCGGCAATGATCCTGAACAGTCCACGTCCCCTGAAGGCCTCGGGGTTGGTCTGGCGCTTGATCTTGAGGACGTCGAGCGGCAGCAGAACGATCTCACCAATACCGATCAAGGAACCTGCACTTGCGTGCATGATTGCCTTGCCGTTACCCTTGCCGAATGTCTGGTCGAAGAAGTCACCGTGGTGCCTGGCGAGGTAGTCGCGTGCGAAGGGCTGTCCACCGTACTTGTAGACGCGCTGGAGGATCTGTATTTTCTTATCAGAGCATGTTCTGGTAGGTCGCAAAGAGCGTCATACCTTGTAGGCGGCGGCGTATCCGAGACCAGGGAAGAGCGAGAAGAACCGGCTGGTGACTGAAGCGCTGGCTGCATCCCTGAAGACAACCTTGTTCAAGTGCGACGCCGACTCGATCTTGCCGACATTGCTCATGAGACGCTTGGCTGTTGTGTCGACGGGGTGGAAGATCATGAGCTCAGCAAGACCCGCACATCCTGTTCAATGTCAGACGCGCTCAAAGATGCCCACATCGTCGCACGCACCTGCACCCAAGAATCGTGCTGTGTTAGACTCTCTCTTGTACTCTGTGGCCGACGACTTGGTTCCAGAGGCGACTTGCGCAACCTTCGCGACCGCTTCGGAGGGTGTGGGCGTCATTGTGAGGGCAAATGAGAGACAATGCAATTAGAAAGACCTGGGAAGCAAACAAGAGACACAACAAATGGGTATCGATGTGCGGGAATTGAGCGACACAGTGCAGGCAGTGGTTGAGCAACAAAAAATCCGCGACGCAGTCCCAGTCGCATGGTACCGCGTCCGAGCTCGGAGGCGTGGGCTGATGCGCTAGCCGCTTTGTGGAGATCGCGAGTTATCTGATTTTATACGTGTACGTCAGGACAATTGCTATGTATAGCAGGATAGTATTGTAATCTAAACTTGAGCAGTACTTTTCACTCTCGTCCTCAACTTCACGACTCAGGGTTGCAGTATTTACGCCAATTATGTTCCTCTTTGAACCCTAGGACGTCCCGAATCTTCTTGTTGCTCAGCGGCGCCTCCCACTCCTCCAGCTCTCTTGTAATCGGTGTATCCGGACACCACTGCTCAAGAAACTGCCTGGTAGGGAATGTTGCTGTGATGGTGTCGTTCGTTGCATTGAATACCTGGAACCCAAGACCATCCTTCTCGACACCCAGATGGCAAATCTGACCCAGATCTCTAGCATCGATGTAGCTCCACGCATTCCTCTTTCGGGTTTGGGGCTCGCTGATGAACTTGGGAAAGTCGCGCTCGTACTCGTGCGGCTCAATCACGTTTCCAATGCGCAGCGCATAAATATCTGCGTCGAATCTGCGCGCGAGACCTCTTGCCACGCGCTCGCCGCACAGCTTCGAGATGGCGTACGAGTCCATCGGGTTCAAATCCATGTCTTCGGTTAGGGGAAAGCATTGGTAGTCGATGTTTCCCTGGCCAAAGCATACTTCGTAGGTAGTCTCGCTACTGGCAATGATGATCTTCCGTACACCCAGCTTGCAGGCAGCTTCAATGACATTGTAGGTTGATGTCACGTTGGCTGCGTAGCATTCGTCGTCGGGGACCAGCATGTTCCTGGCATAGGCAGCGAAATGGATGACGGCGTCTGGCGGACTGGGGACGTTCTTCTCTTCGTAACCTTCAAAGTTGAAGTGGGTAGTCAGGGCATTGAACACTTGACCACTTTTTGTCAAGTCAGTCTTCAATGTGAAGACTCCGGCACTTGGGTCGGGAAAGTCGATGAGGTCAAGGTTCAACACTTTGTGTCCCTTCGATAGCAGATACGGGATGACATGTCGGCCAGCCTTACCTGAGCCACCAGTGAAGACAATGCGCTTTCCAGACGACATGTTTTGAAATGCTCTGGTGTATGGTGGCCAGATAGAGTGAGCAGATGTGGTAGAAGGTGTGATTCGACGTATGAAATTAAGGAGCATTTAAGTTTTATGTCTTCTGAATACGAACGGTACTTTATACCTACCAGGCATTTAAGCCTTGCGGGGTGGTCTCCAGTGCATGGTAATCGATGTTTCCCTAGTACGTCACTATGTCGGCGCATCGTCCGACCCATGTTCGATATTGGAATTCGTCTCCGCGCGCCGGCAATTGCATGTCAGACTAACAGCAGTTCTGACCACCCACCTTCCACCCTGATACCTATGGTTGATCATTGCTATCCGCACCGATGACCACCGGTCTGATGCGGAGATTTTCAAGCTCCGCCCGCACACAGCTCCCGCGATCCACGAGCACCTCGCTGACCGCCCCCCGACTGTTGGGACTGAAGCAGTATCAGAGGAGCATTACAGACGTCCGGGCGCGACAAGCATCGGTGTCGCGCAGCTGGTTCACGAGCACCACACCATGCGCTTATCCGGAGCTCGACGAGCACGAGCAGAAGCGCCTCAACGAGCGCAATCTGAAGCTCGGAAACAGTATGCAGATATTGGAAGTCGATGTTAGGCAGGGTTGCTGACTGTTCACAGCTATCAGAGTGCTCCATGACAGTCTACCGAACCTCCTTAACTCGCCGCTGCCCTCGGACATCCTCTCGCCGCAGATCAGCCTCCATCTGTTCCCCTCGACGCACCCTCATCTTCCTACAGTCAGCGGGAAGCTTGCATACACGGCCGCGCTATGGACAGCGCCAGTCGCATGGGGTAGAGTCCCTGTCATTGGCAATGTGAAGCTTAAAGTCTTATCCGAGCGCATGGTCAAGACCGGCTGCGGACCCACCGCGCCAGCGCACATGCGCAACGAGAAGCTGATCGTCAAATGGCAAACCTGTGGCAAGTCGGACAAGGAGAATAGCAGACACATCAGCGAGACGTTCGAGAGCGTCTCCAACATCGTCCGAGGGTCGCGGCCGTCGGACGAGGAGTTCACTGGCCTGTTTGTGTTCGAGTTCGACGAAGAGGGCCGCATCGTCCATCACACCATTGAACACACCGAAGAGGGCCGCAACTGGGAGATGACGAACAAGTTCATAAGCGTCACGGATTGGCTGCTGGGTAGAGCTTGGGGCAGGAGGGCAGAGACGCCTAGCCTGGCTTTTGTGCGCTGCGAGAGGGAGAAGAGCATCAGACATGGCAAGAGCCGATGAGACGAGAAGGAGACGAGTATATACCCCGCTCCCTAGTCTGGCGTCGTCCTTTTGAGCACTCAATACTTTGTATATTTACGGCAGCCGCAGTGGCTAGCATTGCTCCTCATTGTACAAAACGAGTAGTACCATTCGGTCTTGGAAGGTGAAGTGCGTGATATCCACTCGACTTCTCAGCATAGAGGTACCTAGGCAGGTCTCGATCGATTGTTGGTAGTCTTGACTTGAAGAAGACGGGGATCCAAAGCCTCGGCTCAGTATGACGTGGCGACGAAGAGCGCATTCGAACGTCTTTCACAAGCCACACGCACGGAACCAGTTCAGTGCTCAGGGAACACATTAGCGCGAAGCTGACCCTTCGACCCGGTCGCACAGCCGAAACAGGCCAGCTGCTTGGTTTCAACAGATGACAGCTGCCGTGTAAGAGACGATCACAGCCACGGCCGCATTGGGCCAATCACGGACTACCACAGCATCAAGAACCCCTACGTTTAGCTCCCGCGAAGTGACGGCAAGCTGCCGGCTGCTGCTGTCCTCGACGACCACACCAGTAATCCCCCTAATCACCTTCCTCCATCTCTGGGCCTTTCCACCCGTGCAGTTGTGGTGTTCGTACTAGCTGTGCCGTGCCGTTTCCGCCAGCCTCCCTATTTCGGGTGCTCCCCGCCTTTACACAGCATACCTACCCCAGAGCTATAGCCTCGCCGCAGGCGCCCGCTCCCATCCACGAGCTCCCGCCCGCAATAACGTCACGTCGCGCAGCTATGGCGGACCTCTCAGGCAGCGGCGAGCTGAGTACGTGCCGACAACAGCGCATGAGAGCTACCATGACGACAGCTAACAGCGCGCAGACCAGCCTGTCCTTAATCTGACGCCCGACGAGAAGCGCGTGTTCCAGCACCTGTTCCAGCAGGCCGACACAGAGAAGCTCGGCGTCATCACAGGCGAGATTGCCGTCAAGTTCTTCGAGCGAACCAAGCTGGCCCCGGCCGTCCTGGGCGAGATATGGCAGATTGCAGACACAGAGAACCGCGGGCTGCTGACTATGGCGGGCTTCTGCCAGGTCCTGCGGCTCATCGGCCACTACCAGGCTGGCCGTGACCCGTCGCCAGAGCTGGCGTTCCGGCGTATGTCTGCCTAGCACTGCAGAAGGAGTCGATGCTAACGCATACGCAGCTGCACCCCTCCCCAAGTTCGAGGGCCTCAACGTACCGGCTGCACCACCCGCAGCGCCTCAGGGCTTCTCTCCCCAGAACACCGGGCCAATACAACCTCAAGTCAGCGGCCAGGGGCCCATCCGCGTCCCTCCGCTCACGCCTGTGAAGGCCTCCGAGTACGCTGGTCTCTTCGAGAAGTCGGGCGCCGTCAGTGGCGTGCTTTCGGGTAGGTCTGTTCACTGAACTGTGCGACTAGCGACTGACCAAGAACCAGGTGAGAACGCAAAGGAGATCTTCGAGAAGGCGAGGCTGCCGAACGAAGTCCTCGGTCGCATCTGGAATCTCTCGGATACGGAACAGCGCGGAGCCCTGAACGTCAACGAGTTCATCATCGCGATGCATCTTCTCGCTTCCTACCGCACAGGAAACCTGAAGGCGCTCCCCAACACCCTGCCCCCGGGGCTATACGAAGCTGCGTCGCGCAGGGGCGGGTTGCCTCCGCCCCCGGGTCGCCCAGATCAAGCCTCCATCCCACGTCAGTTCAGCGGCCAGCAGAATGTGCCAAGGACAGCGAGTCCCCTCAGACAACCACCATTCGGCCCACCACCGCCAGTGCAGCAGGCCAGTAACGACTGGGTCATTGGCGCGCAAGAAAAGGCTTCATATGACAACCTGTTCAAGGGAGTGGATACAATGAGTCGCGGATTCATCACAGGAGAGCAAGCAGTGCGCTTTTTCAGCGATTCTGGATTGCCAGAGGACATCCTCGCGGGCATCTGGGATCTTGCAGACATCAATTCTGAAGGACAACTGTCGCGGGACGAGTTTGCCGTCGCCATGTACCTCATCCGACAGCAGCGAAAGGGCGATCCGCTGCCCCAGACGCTACCCTCGAACCTCATTCCCCCAGGTCTACGAACACGGGCGAACCAACAAGCCCCCGCTGTCGCGCCTCTTCCACCGCCATCCAAGTCAGCTACCGAGGATCTCTTTGGCTTGGACGCCTTCTCCGCTCCCGAGCCTGCATCGCCACAACGAGTCATGGACACTAGCGGCTCTGCTGCGTTTGGCAAGCCGTTCGACAACGACCCGTTCGCGAGCAAGGCTGCGTCCCCAACATCTCCTGGCCCATTCCAACCGCAACCACGCAACCCTGCCTCGACCTTCAAGCCTTTCTTACCTACCTCTTCCTTTGGCCAAACGCTTACGACTCAATCGACTGGTCAATCCGGGACCTCACAAAGAAACCAGCCATCAGCAATGGATGATCTTCTGGGTGGCGAGAGCGACCCTGAGATCAACAAGAAGCTTACTCAGGATTCCACTGAGCTGGCTAACATGTCCAACCAGATGACCACACTGAGGAACCAGATGCAGGAGGTGCAGAACAAGAAGGAGGCTACTCAGAGCGATCTCAACAGCGTGACCAACCAACGCCGAGAGCTCGAGGTTCGTTTGTCGCAATTCAAGACAACATACGAGCAAGAGGTCAAGGCTGTCAAGGCTCTTGAAGACCGCCTTGCGGCTTCGCGCAACGAAACACGCAAGTTGCAAACAGATATTGCTATGATTGAAGGCACTTACCAGGACCTTCAAACTCAGCATCGCCAAGTCGGGGGCGCTCTCGAGGCCGACCAGCGCGAGAACGCCAACCTCAAGGAACGCATTCGTCAACTCAATGCTGAAATTGCTCAGCTGCGTCCTCAACTGGAGAAGATGAGGACCGACGCACGACAGCAGAAGGGAATGGTGTCAATCAATAAGAAGCAGTTGGCTACTAACGAGGGCGAACGTGACAAGCTCAAGAGCGAGGCCAACGATCTAAGTCGAGCTGCCGATGAACTTACCAGGAGCCCACAGCAGCAGTCGACGCCAGCAGTTGCCAGCCCTGCCGCCTCCGTCACCAGCCAGTCTACCAATCCATTCTTCCGCAAGTCGCCTGCCCCAGCTTCAGAGAAGGCCATGTCGCCATCTGGCTTCGGCCAGGGACCGCACAGGGATTTCGACAGCGTCTTCGGCTCCTTTGCCCCGGCACAAAACACTCCACCTCCTGTCTCTTTCCGTGCTGACGGCCAGAGCAATGTGCCCAACTTCTCTGCTCCATCTGGGCAGTCTGTTCGCTCGTCCGATGGCCCTGATGTTCCCACTCCTTCCACCTCTCCGCCTCTCTCATCCTACCAGGAGTCGCCTCGTGGTGTAGAACCACCAGCTGCACCCGAGTCACGCCAATTCACCTCGTCTTTCCTGCCTCTCAGACAGGACATTCCCCGATCGGACTCCTTCAGCTCATCTGTCAAGGTCTCAGCGCCTGCTAGCAGATACGGTGTACCAGGTCAAGAAACACCTACCGTTTCGAAAGCCTCGCCTGCTGGTACCCCTGTGCCTGAGAAGGCTACTCTGGAGCGCAGCGAGACGAATCGCACAGACGCCGAGAGGTTCACGTTGGCCCAGCCGTTCTCTTTTGATCGCAACTTCTCCACAGCATCACCCGTTGCCAGCGTGACCAGTGACACTCAACGGTCTACACGAGCCGAGCCACAACGCCAAGAGACCTTCTCGAGCTTTGGTGTTGCTTCTGCTGGATTGCAAGACATACCTGGAGCTTTCCCTCGTGACAATGCTACACCTCTTCAGCAGAATCCCACTGGAGACAGCAGCTTCAGCAATCAGAGCAAGAACACCAACCGTGCTGATCCTTTTGGTAGCACTACCAGCGAAACCTCTCGTGGTGGTGGCAAGGTCGATTTCGACTCCGCCTTTGCCGGATTCGGATCGACCCGCCCCTCTAACGCAGGTACTAATGGCTCAACAAACGACTCAAGCAAGTTCAATAAGGAGTTCCCACCTATTGAGGATCTGACTCATGACGATGAGAGCGACAGCGACAACGGAGGCTTCGACGACAACTTCACCGCGACATCCCCTCAACAGAAACGTAGCAGCACTGGTCAGCAAGCCTCGCAGCAGCAGACACAGCAACAACGCCCAGGTACCGCATCGACAGACGAGCTTTATCGATCACCCCCACCACCAACTACTCGACTTGACTCAAACCTCGGCGGTCTGCCTTCTGCGGATGCACAGAAATCGCCTCCAGCCTATGAGTCGACAGTTGGTCAGCGCAGTGGCTCGAACCAATTCCCTCCCGAATTCGGCGGCTTGTTGCCCTCGCGCGACGTCCCGAACTCACCTACGACTTCGCAGTCGCCTGACAAGTCCTTCAGCCCAGCCGGTGGTCATGGCGCAGCCCTGTTCGGTGGCCCATCCTCGAAGCCAACAACGACATCGCCCCCGCCGAATGATACACCGTCATCAACTGTCCCATCTGATGCTTACCACTCCGCTATGTCGCATGGTACTAGTGACAACGCTTCACAGGCTACAAACCAACCCCAGCTACAGAGGTCTGCCTTCAACGACGACTTCGATGCTGGATTCGACGATTTAACCGACGCCAAGGAAGACGACAAGACTGACGACGATTTCATGTTCTCTTCGCACCAGCGTGATGAGCTTGATGAGTTCAACCCTGTCTTCGACTCGCCAGCGGCATCAAAGTCGAACACAATGGCGTCACAGCAGACTCCTACCGGCAAACCACGTGGCGATGATAGCTTTGGTGACTTCGAGCATTTGTCACACAGCTTTGGACAGCCTCAGGCGCCGCAGCCTGCTTCTTCCGCTCAGGACTGGGATGCCATCTTCTCCAACCTCGAGTCTACACAGAACGATAAGCCTGGACACTCGCAGCAAGCGTCTACAGACTTCAGCAAGTCCATCTTTGACAACCTTGACAGCGAGAATGCCGCTGCTTCGTCCTCGAAACAAGGCCATTTGTCTCCTCACTCACCTCAAATGCCTCAGCTGGGCCGAGCAATCAGCAGCGGTACTGAGCACGACGACCCTATCCTGAAGAAACTCACTGGTATGGGCTACAGTCGTGACCAGGCAGTGGATGCTTTGGAGAAGTTTGATTATGATATCAACAAGGTAAGTGAAGTTTTGTTCACTGACTGGCGACTTCTTGGCTGATCTTAGACAGGCTACAGACTTCTTAGTCTCTGGACAGTAAATGTTGCCCACTCACACATTCGGTGCGACACATAATTTAGCACGACGCAAAGTTTCTTTGGTTATTTGTTGTATGAGTACATCTTTTTGCATGGCTTGCCATACCCTTGAGCGTCCAATATCGTTCTCGCGCTGTGGTATGCATTTGTGGCGACTCGACCGCCAGTGGACTCGGACTTTCCTTGCATATATTCGCAATAATCAATACTTGTTTCCTTTGTCCAACCAATTGCATATCATTTTCCACGTACCACTGCTGCTGCGCCTTGTTGTGGCGTTAGACTGTTCCAAGGCAGGTGTTCGCAGCTGTGCCGCGTGCCACTTGCCGGATGCCGGATGCCCCGCCACTCACGGTTTGGTGGGGATGGATGATGTCGGTACGATGACGCGCATCCAAGCCACGCTGCGCCCGCATAAGCTTGAAGCTCGCCAGTCTCATCATTACCTACTGTTCATCTGCATTTCGCTATAGCGCTACTCAGTCTCGACTCAGATCATACAGCACGAATTATTCTTTCCAGAAATTCGACTCCGATTCCGTACCTGGACAACTTCAATATGGCAGACTTCGCGCCGCCGCCAGTTAGTTATTGAGAGAACTCAATAATTCCGCGTTTACTTACTCGTCGTACAGGGCCCGCCACCACCTAAGGTTCCAGAAGGCTGGAAAGCTGTCTGGAATGATCAATACCACGAATGGTTCTTCGTCAACGTCTACACTAAGCAATCTGTATGGGAGAAGCCTACTGAGCCCGTTTACCCACCTGGTGAAGCTCCACCGCCCGGCGCTCCTCCAATGTATGGAGGCGCCGTAGCTTCCCATCCTACCGGCATGAGTGAAAAATCGGGTTTTAGTAGCAACAACCCCTATAACAGCCAACAACCGGGTATCAGCGATGATGAAAAGCTCGCAAGAAAGCTGCAGGAAGAAGAGCAAGCGCGCGCAGGCCGCTACTCAGGCGACGCCAATCGTGGCGCGAACAACGACTATTACGGTCAGCCGCAGAGTGGCTACGGTGCCACAGGTCCCAGCGCCGTCGGCGCTCCTCATTCGGGTGGATACCCGGCACCTGGAGGCTATTCGCAGGAGCAACCCTACCAGGCTCCTTCAACACCTTATCAGTCGACACCACAGCCGGATCAAAGTCGAGGCAAAAGCAAGGGTGGCCTTCTCGGAAAGCTGATAGGAAAGGCCACTGGTGGGAGCTCGCATCATGCACCGCAGTCGTACGGACAGCCGGCTTACGGAGGCGCCGGTCAATATGGGGGACAGGGCATGTATCAGCAGCGTCCTGGGTACGCGATGCCACCTGGACGTCGCCCTGGAAAGGGCGGCATGGGTGCGGGTGGTCTAGCGATGGGAGCTGGTGCCGGTCTGCTTGGTGGTGCGATGTTGGGCTCAGCGATGGCCGATGATGGCGATACGTACGTCGAAAACAACTATGGTGATGATGGTGGGGATATGGGAGGCGGAGGCTTCGACGACGGTGGTGGTGATTTCGGCGGTGACTTCTAAACTATGTAACATTTTCTTTTCTGTTACAGTACTTTGAAGTTTGCACACGTCGTCACGATAGAACTTCTAGCTTGCTAATGTCTATTTTAAATTACATCTCGCCTTACCTGTTGCTGTGCTATGCTTGTTGCAAATTACCGCCAATGACGTACCGGCGGGTTAATGCTCCACCAAAACTTATCTTCAACACCAAGTGGCGCCACACTCGCCATCGCAGCTTCCACACAATACTTTATGCTAAGAGCGACTTCTCGACTTTCAAGAATTATGGCAACTGAGCAAACGAAACGAGATATTGTCATCATTGGTAGGTTATCGGAATGCTGATTGTCGTAATAAGTTATAGCTGACCTGTGACAGGTGGCGGTATCATTGGCTCGACGACAGCATACTACCTCTCACAGCATCCAAGCTTCAACAAAGAAAGAGATAGTATCACCCTACTGGAAGCGACTAAAATCGCCGGCGGCGCGTCAGGGAAAGCAGGCGGTCTTCTCGGTCTCTGGGCCTACCCATCATGCATCGTTCCGCTGAGCTACCGTCTGCATAAGGATCTTGCAGACCAGCATAGTGGTGCAGACCGATGGGGTTATCGCGCTGTGCACTGCGGGCAGATCGATATGTACGGCGTGCTAAAGAAGGATGACAAGAACGGCGCTGTGAATGGACGGAGCGAGAATTCTGTAAGCCTGGAGAAGAGGAGTAAAAAGGCAATCGGTTTGTTGCGAGCAGCTGGTGTACCGCCAGATCTAGACTGGATTGCGGCAGACGGGATCAAGAGCTATGATGCCATGGGCACACCAAGCACAACCGCACAAGTGCATCCCTATCAATTCACGACATCAATGGCCCAGCTAGCGGAAGAAAGTGGCGCGAAAATCATCTACGGATCAGCAACAGACATCAAACATGAAGCTGATGCCATCCGAGCCGTCACATACAAACCCAAAGACGGCGGCGAGGAACAGACTCTTGACGCAAGCACCGTCATTCTCACAGCCGGGCCGTGGACACGCACCATCTGGCCACAAGCCCCCATCTCCGCCACCCGTGCGCATAGCGTGACTATACGGCCCACACGGCCCGTCTCCGCCTACGCACTCTTCACCTCCATCGACCTCCCGCGCTCGCCCACCTCGAAGCGCGGCGAAACAGTCACGCCCGAGATCTATGCGCGCCCCAACCAGGAGGTCTACGCGTGCGGCGAGGGCGACCACCTCATCCCCTTGCCTACCAGCTCCGACCTCGTCCAGGTCGACGACAGGCGGTGCCAGGATGTCATCGACTACGTCTCGACGGTATCTGAGGAGCTGAGGGACGGCGAGGTGACGGCGAGGCAGGCGTGCTATCTGCCGAATGTGTCGAGGGGGCAGGGGCCGCTGATTGGGGAGACAGGGGTGAAGGGTCTGTTGATTGGGGCTGGGCATACGTGTTGGGGGATTCAGAATGCGCCGGGGACGGCGAAGTGTTTGAGTGAGTTGGTGTGGGAGGGGAAGGTTAAGAGTGCGGATTTGAGCAGTTTGGACCCTAGGAGGGTGATGTAGGGCTGTTAGATGGCTTATGGTAGCTTGAGAGTCGAGTCAAAGGCATAGCATTGTGATCCTGGTAGAGCAATGTCCCTGAACCATCGAGTCTCAATGTTCAGAAGCCGACAAACGAAAAGTAGACTAGAGTACATCGGTATTTGAAGGAGGTGAGATCTGAGTGAGGTTGGAAAGCCATGTGCAGCAGCAGATCTATAGAGACAAGGCATATTGCTATTGAAGCCATCTACATATCAAGTATAGGTATCCAAGTCACTGAACCGGAAGTTCGGTATAAGTCAACACCAACGCCCCACCATCGGGTCAATGACCAGCGAGCCTATCAATTATACAAATCAGCGACGTGTTTCCTCGATACACAAACAAACCTACACCTCAAAGCCGCAAGAGTAAGGGATCATGGATATCTTTGCAGCTGATGATGCCTGGCCTATATGGGATGACCAACCCTTCGAGGGAGCATTCGAGATGTCAACAGACAAGGGCATAGAAAATGCTGTCGTCCACAGTGTCGATCGACCCTGGGTATTCCGTTATAGTCCCAAGACTAATTCCAATGGACGAGGCATCCTCATTCTAGGAGGAGGAGGCTACGTTGAGCTTATGGTCGGAAAGGAAGGCGTCAAGGTAGCAAGATGGCTAGCGAGTCTCGGGTTTGACGCCTTCGTTCTCGTCCACCGCTTCCCCAACGCAAAATCGGCGCCTCAGGCTCCAGTCGATGACGCGCGACAGGCGTTGAATGTCATTGTGAGCCATGGATATGCTACGAAAGGCTTTGGCGTCTGCGGACTGTCGTCTGGTGGCCACCTCGGAGCCGCGCTCTTAGCAGAATACCCAAAAACATGGACATCCCCAGAGGCCTCAGCGACTATACCAAAATTTGATTTCGCAATCCTGGGATACGGACCAATCTCGACAAACGCAAAAGGTCGCACAATTATACCAAACAAAGCCGCGCTGGCGCCGCCTGAGAAGCAAGAACTATACGACATCGTACAGCCAGATGTACAAATCAGTACTGCGCCACCGACCTTCATCGTGTACTCAGGGAGCGACCCCGTTGTTCCGGTAGTGAACGCGTACAGACTTGCTGAAGGCATCACTAAGGCCGGAGCCGCGGTGGAGCTCCATGTCTTTGCAGATGCGCCGCATGGCTTTGCACTTGATACCGTCGATCTGCCAGTCAGCAAATGGCCGAGCATGTGTGAAGCATGGCTCCAGCAGAATGGATTTCTGAATTTGTAAATGCAACATGTATTGAAAGAAAACGCGTCGAGGCTGGAAGTCACAGAAAGAGTTAGTGTCAATACGACGTCATCGATATCTCGTACCTTTAGAAGTATTGAACAAAACGACGAACAACATTTACAGCCGTTTATTAAGGCAATGCAATCTTTCGTTCGTCTTTTTGGAAACTTCTCCATTGTGAAAAGATCACTGCAGTCACAACGACAACTCCCTGCGGCATCCACTTTTGGGAGGCGCCAATTGCACGCGTCTTCAATGATGGCAAGCCCCTTAAAGCGCAAAGCAGACAAACCAGCATCATCTACTACAGCCAAAAAGCAGAAAGTAGTAGTACCGGAGTATCACACAACTCCTCAACGACGCGATGGTACTGGTGAGATTGTGTGGCCAGCCCGCAAAGAGCAGATTGAACGAGCACGAGAGATCATCAAAAAATGGCATGTACTCTCAAATGACTGATGAATTGCGTTATCTAACGAATCGCAGTGCTCAAGCACAAAAAGCAGTAGTCATATTGCCTGACAAGGATGCAGATGGCTTGTCGTCCGGTGCGATTCTGCATCACACGCTCACTTCACTCGGCCTTCGGCCTGACTTGATATCTGTCTACTTCCCGCCGAAAGGATCAAACGTGCATGATGATACCGCTAAGCAGGCACTCACCGAGATGGCCCCATCGTACGTTTTTGTGCTGGACCAAGGAAGTAGAAAGAGTGCTGCACTACTAGACTTGCCGCACACGTGTCTGCTAGTCGACCACCACTTTGCAGAAGACGGGGGCTTTCCAGAAGGCGCCGAATATGTCACTGCACATGACTGTCCACCTGTTGCAACTACCTCACTCCTGATCTACCACATCTGCCTGCCCCTGCACCCTGACCTTGGCGACAAAATCTCATGGCTCGCAGCAATGGGCACCCATGGAGACCTGGGAACAACACTGAAATGGGAGCCACCATTCCCTGATATGGCTGCAACATTCAAGCAGCACACTAAGAAAGCAATCAACGACGCAGTTGGACTAGTCAACGCACCCAGACGATCCGCTGCTTACAATGTCAAAGATGCTTGGGATGTTGTCATCAATGCATCGGGCCCAGATGTCATAAGAAAGGCAGAGAAACTACATGAAGCGTCCCTCGAAGTGCGCCGCGAGACTGAGCGCTGCACGCATACGGCGCCCAAGTTTTCGGCCGACGCTACAATCTGCGTCCTCACGATTTCGTCAGAGGCCCAAATTCACCCAGTCATTGCAACCCGGTGGGCTGGTCACCTCAAGTCCAACAAACTCGAGATTGTCATGTGCGCCAATGAAGGGTATTTAACCGACAAGGTTAATTTCTCATGCCGCGTTGCGAGAGTTGCCCGAGGCCGCGGGGGCGACGAAAAAGTTGACATCATCAAGAGATTGGAGGGCATTGTCAAGGATCACCCAGAGCTAAGGGAAAGACTTGGACAAAGTTTTGCAAGAGGTCATAAGGAGGCCAGCGGCGGGATTGTTGGAAAGAGGGAGTGGGAGGAGCTGAAGGCTATCATGGGCCTGGACGACAGCATGACGAAGAAGAAGAAACTGGAGAAAGAGAACGGAACAGTGGGCACTCCAAAGAAACTGCCGGCACAGAAGAACACTCTTGCGAATTACTTTGCCAAAGCCTGAGTTGGTGTTGGTGTATGGGAAACGCAGAGAGCCGCACTTGGGTCGGATGGCCAAACAACAAATACGGTGCCATGGCTCTGTGCACCAAGTCGACCCAGCTCAATATATCGTCGTCGTACCTATTCACCGCCAAGCAAGCTTTGCCATGCGTGTGGAGAAGCCCATTCGGGTGTTTTCGCCTTGGCGTTTCAACTAGTTTCATACTGACAGCCTCGCGACCAGGATTCCGGATGAAGAGCACTATCAAAAGATCGCCAATCAGAGCCTGAATCCAGAAATTACGCATAAACAATTTGGCCCAGTCCTCAGTGCGCCGCCGAATCAAGTAATATCTGGGGAAGCGCCACAAATTTCGGCGAATTATGTTGACGCATTCAGACGAGGTAGTGCTGCCAAGCAGCCTCTGTTACAGCGACTAATCTATGTCAGTAAGATGGCTCGAGGCGCGCACTTCTGGAGATTTGGAAGTGACGGTGGGAAGGGATTGCGGGCCGGCGAGATTGAGCAGGTCGACGCTGTCTCGAATCGTGGTCGTTCAGTGACTGAATAAATACTGCGCAGGTTCGAGCATGTTTGAGTCTGTATCCAGCCCTCACTACATTCATTCGCTTCTTATTTATACACTACTTCCAAGATGAAGACTTCTTTCGTTCTCCTTGCCGCTGTGGCATCTGTCTCTGCCCACTCGACGTGGCAGCAGCTGTGGGTTGGCACGACCGACCAGGCTGGAAAATGTGTCCGCACAGTCAAGGACAACAGTCCTGTTGAGAGCCTGACCTCCGCCGACATGTTCTGCGGTCGGGGCCCAGCGAAGTCGACTGGTGTCTGTGAAGTCGCCGGTACGTCGTCCCCCACCACACACATAAGAAACAACTGACAAAATCAGCTGGCTCCTCTCTCACTGTTGAGCTGCACGCTCAGCCCAACGACCGCTCCTGCTCGCAGCCCGCCATCGGCGGCGCCCACTACGGCCCCGTCCTGGTCTACATGGCCAAGGTCGCTGACGCGACCACCGCCACCACCGGCTCCTTCTTCAAGGTTGCCGAGGACGGCTACCAGGGCACCACCCCCACCTGGGGCACCGAGATCCTCAACGCCAACTGCGGAAAGCGAGCTTTCACCGTGCCCAAGAACATCGCCGCTGGCAACTACCTCGTGCGCGCCGAGGCCATCGCACTGCACGCCGGCGCTGGCTCGCCGCAGCCGTACGTCAGCTGCTTCCAGGTCAAGGTCACTGGAGGCGGAAGCGCGAACCCGGCCGGTGTCAGCTTCCCCGGTGCTTACAAGATCACGTACGTCCATGCCAAATCCGAGTTGACGAGACCCGTGCTAATAATTGCAGTGACCCGCTGTTCACCAAGGCTATCTATGACTCGTCGTTCAAGTACACCAGCCCTGGCCCGGCTGTCTACTCTGGTTAGACAGACCTTTTATTGGGGTTGAATCCTCTTCGCATATGTACATAGTTTAAATTTGCGCCCATTGGAAATGTACATAGAGTTTCACCACTGCCTCTGACTATGTATCCATCCCTTGCCATGATTGTGACATTTCTTCTGCTATAACTGTGCCCGCAGAATTGGCCAAGTAAGGGCGATGGTCTAACAATGGAAAGTGAACCCTCGGAACGTATCGGACACTCGAGCTGGTTTCGCGAAGTCATCGACTTGCAAATGGCCTTTCATCCGTGCCAACGTGCACAAAGAACTCCAACCCGGAATCATCGATACCATCGAGCGGATAGCTCTTAACTTGCACAGCCCCTCAAGACAGGGTTCCACGTTTTCAGCCTCCCAACTTAGTTTCAAACAACCAGGTGCATTACACAGCTAGAATTGAAGCAGTCCATCATGATTGGAAGGGTATTTGATAACAACACAGACTCTCGCGCGATACTGTAGCTCGCACCTTACGCAATAACCTTTTCAACCACCCACCCCTTCCCAGCACCCTCCTTCTTCTGCAGCACTTTCCTGATTCCGAGCCCCCAGCCCTGGCTTCCCTTCTCGCCCACCAGCGTCATCTCAACCTCGCACTCCCTGCGCTCCGGCGCACCGCTTGTACGCGGCAGCTCCGCAACCTTGCCCTTCGGCTTCGATGTCTGCAGCAGCGGTGTACCCAGCGCAATATTGATGAGCTGCGGCCGTGTAACTGGCGTGAGAGGGTGCATGCGCGTCTTTGGTGTCTTCGCGCCGTGGACCGACGATGCGGATGCGCGCTGGAGGTGCGAGTAGATTATGTAGCCCGGTAGCTTCGCTGGCGGTGTACGCGCTAGTAGGGTCGACGGGTGCAGGTACACATATTTCTCGTTCGGGTCGTCACTGCGTGTCTCCGTTGACGAGAAGAGTGTGACGTACGGAACATCAATGGCCGTCTTCGGCTTGCGGGCTAGCTCTGGTGGAACGGGCGCGAGATCCGCACGCATGGCAACTTGATCGATGAATCCGGCAGCGCATATCTGAGTCAGAAGGTTGATGCTCTTTTCCGATGGTGCTGGGAGCTTCGCCTGATATGTGCCAATGGCTGTTGGACGATGAGTGCGCACGATGCTGGTCAGCTGCTGGCGGAGCTGGCTGGCTTCGTGCATAGCCTTGGCGTTGAGAAACATGTCCTCACAGAAATGCTGTGGGTCACTTTCGTACGCGTAAGCGCAGACGGCGTTGCTGTATTTGATGCAATCGCTTTGCTTTGCGTTTACGCTAAGCTTCGCAAGAGCAGCGTTGTAAGCTTTACGCAGGCGAGAGCGTTCTTCGGCTTCGATATTATCCTGCTCTGTGCGTACGGCGTCAGGGTCTCTTGTTGGCTCTCGTAGACCCAGCTTGTTCTCTGGAACGACTGGCTCTGGTACAGATAGTGCAGCTACGAGCGCAATCGTTTCAGCTGTAAGCCCCTGAGCAACGCCCATCGCTAGCATGCGGGCAAAGCGAGGGTTAAGCGGATACAGAGACAGCTCATGACCAAGCTTAGTCACTTTGCCATCAGGCGATAATGCTCCGAGGCAGGAAAGAAGGCTCTCAGCACGTCGGAGGCTCTCTCGATCTGGGGGTGTAGGAAACGGGAAGTTGACCACAGGTGCTCCCATACTCTTGAGCTGTAGCACCACTCCCTCCAGCGGCGTTCGCAAGATCTCTGGCGCCGAGTACTCTTCGAAATCACGCTCGAAGACGGCAGAGGAAAACAAGCGGTAGCAATGACCGGGACCAGTACGGCCAGCACGACCAGCTCTTTGGTTGGCACTGGCTTTGCTTATCCAGCCAACCTCGAAGCTCTGTACGCCAGTGATCAGATCGTACTTCTTCTCCTTTGCCCTGCCACAGTCGAACACATAGCGGACACCAGGTATCGTTAAACTTGTTTCCGCGACGTTGGTGGCGAGAACAATCAGCCGCGACCCCTCTGGAGGCGGCTCGAAAACGCGCATTTGCTGGTTGGTCGGCAACTGGGAGTAAAGCGGCAGTACGTGTACGTTCATCACCGTATCCTCGGGCTTTTCTTCGTTGATATCGAACTCTCTGTCCTCCTCATCACCGTCTAGGCCCATGATGATCGAGTCTTCAGAATCCGAACCGTCGTTATCTTCGTCGACATCATTTTGGCCAAATTCAAGGTCCTCAGCCTCTACAGGCGCCTCCGCAGGGTTGATTCTGACTTTGCCCGTCTTCACGTCCTGGCCCTGTGTCGATGGAAAGGCTTGTTTGAGGCGTTTTGCAAGCTGAGAGATCTCACTCTGGCCAGTAAGAAATACTAGCATGGCCCCAGGAGGTAACTTGCGATGACCTCGTACAACCTTGCGGTACATCTCTTCGACGTAGTCCCGCTGTGTCTGGCGAGCGAAATGATTTGTGACAGTGTATTGACGTCCTTCGGCTTTCAGCAGCGGAGGCGGCTCGCTTCTGAAAAGACGCTTGTTGTCAGTGAAATCGGAAATTCGGAGAGTAGCCGACATGATGACCAGCTTCAGAGGCTTGACTCTAGGGTCTTCTTTTCCCATCTCAGCTCGTAGATCAACAATCCTACTAAGCATACCAATGAGAATGTCGGTATTGACGCTGCGCTCGTGTGCTTCGTCAATAACGATTGCAGAGTATTTCGACAAAATGAAATCTTGGGTGATCTCACGTAAGAGAACACCGTCAGTCATGAATTTGACTGCAGTTTTTGCGTTCGTTGTGGTATCAAATCGAATCTGATGCGCAACCTTCGAGCCATGGTTACCGAGCTCATCACTGACACGCTTAGACATGCTGACTGCCGCAACTCGACGCGGTTGTGTAACGCCAATCATCCCTGGTGTAGGCCCATTCGGCGCACCGTAACCTGCTTCGAAGAGGAATTGTGGTACTTGTGTTGTCTTACCACTACCGGTAGCTCCCCAAACCACTACCACGTCGTTGTTGTGTATTGCCTCCATGATCTTCTGTTCCTCAGCCACAACCGGGAGCTGCAACCTAGCTTCTTGAATCTCAGGTGTCCTTTCGACGGAGACACTATATGCTTTCCGTGTTGCATCGGTTGCGGTGTTCGTTACAAGCTCTGCGGGAAGAGGATCCTGCTCGGGTGCTCTGGGTGTGAAATTGGAAGGCTTTGCTGGCAGTGCGTATTCGAGTTGGTTTGACGGCACGAAGCCAATCTGTTCGTTTCTCTGAGTTGTTGCCCAAGCTTTGAAAGCCGACGTCCTCTCTTTTCTGGCGATTTTGCTCTCCTCTTTGTCGAGACTGCTATCGCTATCGCTATCTTCCTCTGATTCCTCTTCTTCAGAACCATCCGAATCGTTTGTGCCTTGTGAGCCATCTGACCCAGAGTCTGTACCCTCCTCTTCTTCGATGTCTGATTCATCAGTTGAGTCCACTGCGGTTGTGCCCTCAACTTCTACCCCCTCTTCGTCAGTGGCTTGTTCATCCGAATCGAAACCCTCCCATTCGACCTCTTTCTCGATCACGATAGGCTTTCCTTTCGCCTTTCTACGTTTCCTGATTTGTATGATAGGTTTGCCCGACTCATCCAACTCGAGGGGGCGCTTCAAACCGCCCCCAAAGAGGCCAAAGCTACCAACTGATGCCGCCGTAGTGGGTTGGAGGGCTGTGAGTGCGGGCTCCGGCGACCTCGATGGCGATCGAATACGTTTGTGTGATATAGCGGTGGAGGTTTTTAGCGACTGCTGGGGTAGTCTATGCGCAGTTTGAGGCTCAGTATCCCTCTCTGAAGCCGAGCCATCAAGCTCAGGTTCTCTGACGGTGTGTTCCTCGAAGAGAAGTCCCTCGTTCTTCTCTACGTCTACACCAGCTCGCCGCTCGGCCAGTGCCCGTTTAAAAGCCTCGCGTTTGGTGTCGCTGCCACTACCTAGTTTCTTGGAGCTTTGAAAGAGACTGGTGTCGACCTTGTGCGAATGTAAGGCCAGCTTCTTGAGAAGCTCAAGATTCTCCTCCTTCTTGAGCTTAGTGTCAATGTACTTGTCCAGACGCTTTTTCTTCTTGCTGCTCATCTTGCTTTGCGCCTCCCGCACAAGCTCGTCCTTAATCGTGCGCCGCCTCTCATCGCGCTCTTTCTGCTCCGCCGGCAGTATCTGCTCATGGTTGGCCTCGGCAGGCACATCGTTCTGAGCGGTCACCTTCTGGCGCGCAACAACCTTGTGCTTCCGCTGTCGAGGTACGAACTTCGGCATGTTTTGTCGTGGTCCTATGGCAAACCCTTACTTTGCTGTATAATTTTGGCGGGACTGGCACGCTAAAACGGCACTAGCGCCCGGGCGGTGAGCGCCTCCGCATCACTCCCGAGAGCTCATTGTCTCCACCAACGATCGGACCCCTCAGGCTTGAAAACGTTGTAAACATCACTCTACATTTTCGCAATCTCTTTACCTCAAGATCAACATTGCACAACTACCGCGTTATTAGCATGTCGACAGCAACAGGAGAATACACGGCAGTCCCAGCGCCGTTCCCAGCGCGCTCGAGGTCTGCTTCGTCGAACATCCTTGGCCTGGAAACCACTGTGACGTCTATGTCGTTCACGGACAAGATTCTCATAACAATTACGCAGCAAGGCCGCCTAGCACATTGGGTACGCTCTGAAATTACCTCCCGGTTTCACAGAACTGACCCTACGGTCGTAGGTGCATGTTCCACTCGACATCTCCGCAACCGATACATCAGCAACCTCGCAATCGTACCTCGACCGCGATGACGAAGATCCCGCATCCGACCTCCTTCCTATGCATCACTTGACTGCAACAACGATCTTGGGCGGTACGATACCAGAGCTGGAGGTTCTCGGTCAGACGCTGGCAACGCAAATAGCCTCCGCCATCAAGACTCAAAACGACAGAGAAACACGGATGGTAGTACTTGGTATGGGACTGGACAAACGCATGAGTGGGAGAACAGAATTCAGCGAGTTGGTAGGGTTGATGCTAGAGGTGTTGTGAGACGCGGATCTCGAAAAGTCGCCTAGCAAAAGGATCCGATATAACGCTCTTGAGAAGAGCACTCGATTGCGCACGAGTCCCACGCAACTCGCAGGTCGATCCAACACACTATGAACTGTATGCCTACATGTCCTTTTGCCATTTCCCAAGAAGACTCAAACGCCGCCATCATGCTAACCCATGTCTAGAACCGAAACGCCGACATATGCAGCCAAATCATCACTCTACAAGCTTTCACGAAGCTTGTTGATCAATATATCTACCGACTCCATATCATTCGCATCAAGTTCGCCTGATGGCTTGAAATCGGCCGGGACGTGGGATAGCGCATCATCAAGCGCAGGCTGGAAATTTCTAACCGCGGACGAGAGCGCTGTAATGGCCTTCTTCTTCACTTTGGCCTCGTCGCTCCCTGTCGACATGCGTACCAGTATCGGAATGGCGCCGAGTACTAGGAGCTATGTACTGTCAGCGACTCTTCGTAAATTCTTCAAAGCAAAAGCTTGCTCACCTTTTCCTGGGTCTTGATATTGTTCTGCACCGCTGTGCCAATGCACCATGCAGCATATCTCCTCAGCTCAGCTTCTTTGTTCTCCAATTGCGCGATCAGAGGTATCCAGAGGCTCAACGATTCGAGGTTGTTTGCGTTATCGAGGTTCTCGATGAGCTGCTCGAAATTGTCGAATGCGGTGATTCGGTCCTCCAGCTCGCACTCGTCTCTCTTGATGACTTCCATGTTATCCTTCATCATTTGCGCGTCCGATTTCATGTTGCCTCCGAACAGAGCAGCGAGGGCTTCTGAGTTCAACTGCGTTTTTGGAGCCTCTGCGCCCTCGGACACATTGGAGTTTTCGACACCCCACTTGAGAAGCGTGTTCAGATTGGGATCGGCCATCGTGTATGGTGTTGTAAGGTTTGAATTGGCAGTAGAAAGTGGTGTGTTGCAAGATCACTGGTATTTCAGCATCTATAGTAAATTTGGCGGGATGACGCAGATCCGGTATTGTGCCGACGCTGCGAGAAGATACGACCAGATTCGCGCGCCTTCCATAAGCATGGCAGCTGTCAGCCAGCTGCAGCGTAATTCTTGAGGTGACTCCAGATCGATGCTAAGACACACTCATATTTACAACAACTTGGTGCAAAATGTTTGCAATTGAACGATCATCGTGTTGGTCGTATGTAAACGCTGTCGCCGTATCGACGCTCGCGGTGCGAGGTGGTGCGTGGTCCCGCGGTCCCGTACGTGCCCCTCACCACGTGACCTAGACCCATTTTTCCTGGCGGGGATGTTAGGAGTTGGCGGTGAGCATTACGGATGGCTGGGATCGCAATGCTTCTGCAGCTCAGAGGCCAGTGGCGGTCTGGCACGAGCACGCACAGCCGACGCCCGAGTCGCACGCATTGCACTGCCATTGCCATCAGCAATCATCAGCACCGTGAACCGCCAAGCAGTGCAGTCGCTGCCTTGGGACAGACGTGCGTGTACAAGTGAACCATCCGCACAGTGTGGCGGGAGAGCTTGCGTACACCATCAGAGCAGAAACTGTGATGCCTAGAAGCAGCGCAATGCGGGTATAAAACCCTCATTGCAGCTTCGCCATGAACAATCGCATGCATTGAATTACATAGAGAGACGTTGCCTGCACTTCCGTTGGATCTTGCCCGTTTGTGCAAAGCCCCCTTCACCAACCTCGCCGCTCCTTCTGTCTGGGCAAGGCCGGCCCGCTTATTTGAGCAGTGGGCACCCACTCGCCTCGCGCACTCTGCAAGACCTTAACCACAACCACCAACGCACCCGTAAGCTTCCCCGACGTCCGTGTTCCTAGCCAAAGCCCGAGCTGCGGCAACCTGTCCTTCTCTTACTTACTGACTCTTCTTTTCGCAGAGAGTACTTATTGCACTCCGCCCACACAACTCTACCTTCTCCTAATCTACCACCTAATCAGTCAACATGGAAGGTAAGCAGCTGAGCCCGCCGCCGGCATCGCCGCCGGCCACCCCCTGACGATGCGCGTCTGTCTCAATGAGCTCTGCTAACTTGTACTTTTCACTACAGAGGAAGTCGCAGCCCTCGTCATCGACAATGGGTGAGATCATACCCCCCGGCATCGTATCCCGCCATCCCTGTCGTGGAGGGGCTGCCTGCATCGTCGTCGCCCACGTCGTCGACGAGCCGCCCTACCGCAGGATCGCGCGAGCGATAGATACTTGATGAACATACGCTGACAATTGATAGTTCGGGTATGTGCAAGGCCGGTTTTGCCGGTGATGATGCGCCCCGAGCGGTCTTCCGTAAGTCCTCCAACCCGCCACCTGGCAGCAGTACCCACAGCGCTACATTGCGCCCACCCTGCCGTCAGCCAGCGCCGGAGAACATTGTCCTGACTTTTTGCAGCCTCCATTGTCGGTCGCCCCCGTCACCATGGGTATGACGCCCCCCCGTTAGCTTCTGCCGATCCTGAGCTAACCGCGACGCAGTATCATGATCGGTATGGGACAGAAGGACTCCTACGTCGGTGATGAGGCACAGTCGAAGCGTGGTATCCTGACTCTGCGATACCCCATCGAGCACGGTGTTGTCACCAACTGGGACGACATGGAGAAGATCTGGCACCACACCTTCTACAACGAGCTGCGTGTCGCCCCCGAGGAGCACCCCGTCCTGCTCACCGAGGCTCCCATCAACCCCAAGTCCAACCGTGAGAAGATGACACAGATCGTTTTCGAGACATTCAACGCCCCTGCGTTCTACGTCTCTATTCAGGCTGTCCTGTCTCTGTACGCTTCCGGTCGTACCACCGGTATCGTGCTCGACTCCGGTGACGGTGTCACCCACGTTGTCCCCATCTACGAGGGTTTCGCTCTTCCCCACGCCATCTCCCGTGTCGACATGGCTGGTCGCGATTTGACCGACTACCTCATGAAGATTCTTGCTGAGCGTGGTTACACTTTCTCCACCACCGCCGAGCGCGAAATCGTTCGTGACATCAAGGAGAAGCTCTGCTACGTTGCCCTCGACTTCGAGCAGGAGATCCAGACTGCCAGCCAGAGCTCCAGCCTCGAGAAGTCTTACGAGCTTCCCGATGGTCAGGTCATCACCATTGGCAACGAGCGTTTCCGTGCTCCTGAGGCTCTCTTCCAGCCTTCCGTCCTCGGTCTTGAGAGCGGTGGCATCCACGTTACCACTTTCAACTCCATCATGAAGTGCGATGTCGACGTCAGGAAGGATCTGTACGGCAACATCGTCATGGTACGTGTCCTTGATGCAATTAAGAGATGATGAGCTGACCCTTTTTAGTCTGGTGGTACCACCATGTACCCCGGTATCTCCGACCGTATGCAGAAGGAGATCACTGCTCTTGCTCCTTCCTCCATGAAGGTCAAGATCATTGCTCCCCCGGAGCGCAAGTACTCCGTCTGGATCGGTGGTTCCATTCTTGCCTCCCTTTCCACCTTCCAGCAGATGTGGATCTCAAAGCAGGAGTACGACGAGAGCGGTCCTTCCATCGTCCACCGCAAGTGCTTTTAAGGTACTGCAACTCCTGCGCCGAAACGATTCCACCGACTGACGATTTTCCTTCCAGCGTCTTCCTGCGTACGATTCTCGAGATTATGGCAAGCCTGATAGCGGAGGCAACGTTGTATTGGCGCTCTGTCACCCCGGGGTTTCATGCATAACAGTTGTTCACAAAAGGGCTAAGCTGGCGAGCGATTGGGTGTTTAAGTTATGGAGCAGCTTGAGCTCATACGCGGAGATGTAATAGGATTTAAGGCTGTAGCTTAGAACCTGGACATTCTCCCACCTTCTCTTACCCAAGTATTTCGTGACCAAATTGAATGCTTGCATGACTGTGTGCTTTTGTCTTCATGACGAGTCGCTCCCCTGCCTTGCACGTTCGGCGAACAGGTGATACGGTCTCCGGTCAACTTCATCTCAGTGTTCCCTGGCAGTACTGCATATAACAATCTGTTAATGAATAGTGGCCCGGACGGCTGAACTTTGTAAGCTGACTGCCGGATCAAGTAAAGCCGTTATCGCTAGCGCTGTTACAACCGTCAGCTTTTAGTGGCACTGTCTCTGACGCATCTTTTGACACTGATGCTATAAAGTCTCAATTTATATCACGTTTGTCTTGTAGACTCTTGGATTGACCAGCAGCCTCGGCATCGGCTGGACATTGTTCTTTTTTTGTTGAGACGAAGCTCTACAATTATAGCAACAGCATAGTCGCCCATCACCATGTCTTTCAAAGCCAAACGACTGGATGACGACGCCGCCGCCACGATTGCCTACGAGACTACGCCTCTGCTTGCTTCCGTAGAACCCGGGCCTGATGCGGAAGTCTTACCAAGTCAAGCCACCAGCATAGATGGAGCCGACGCAGACGATGAAGATGCACCACTCCCAAGAACACAGATATTCCTTCTCTGTTACACTCGCGTCATTGAGCCAATAGCTTTCTTCTCCATATTTCCTTATATTAACTCCATGATTGAACATGTGGGTGGAATCAAGAAAGAAAACGTCGGCTTCTATTCTGGACTTATCGAATCTCTCTTCTCACTTACACAAATGTGTGTTATGATCTTCTGGGGTAGGGCATCCGACCGTTACGGACGCAAGCCGGTTCTGGTGTTCAGTTTGCTAGGTATTGCGGTTGCGACCGCGTTGTTTGGCATGAGTCAGAGCATCGCGCAAATGATTGTTACCAGATGTTTCGCAGGTGTCTTCGCAGGCACGGTGGTCACTCTTAGAGCCATGTTTAGCGAGAATAGTACCAAGCATACGCAGGCTAAAGCGTTTGCCTACTTCGCATTTGCAGGAAACTTGGGTATCTTGGTTGGACCGCTTCTGGGTAAGTGTGGCAATGTGCGTCTGATATGCTCCGCTGATCTTGCCATAGGAGGTGTTTTTGAGAGACCAGCCGAGAAATACCCTCGTATTTTTGGGTACCAGTTCTTCCGAGATTATCCTTACATACTGCCTGGACTTGTCGTCTCGGTTTTCACACTCTCTGCGGCTCTTACGACAGCCTTGTTTGTGAATGAGGTATGTGTCTCTACTTGCGACCACAGCATCGTCCCTAACAAGTCACCAGACCCTTCATGTTCACACGAAAAAGAAATCTACAGAGGCTCCTATGACAATGCGGCAAATTATCCAATTCCCAGGAGTAGCACGAGTTATTCTTATTTTTGAGTACATCAGCGTCCTTGCCTTTACATTTACTGCCGTCAATCCTGTCTTCCTCTACACCCCTGTTCGACTCGGCGGTATGGAATTCTCTCCCGAACTCATCGCCGCAGTCATCGGCTTCTCAGGCGCTTCACAAGCTGCTTGGCTTCTCCTTGTCTTCCCAGCTCTACACAAACGCATTGGCACTGGTCAGACCTTGCGTCTTGCAGCATGGGTTTGGCCTTTTTTCTTTGCGATCAACCCTATCTCCAATATTCTCCTTCGACACGACCAGAGAATTATATTTTGGACCATTGCCCCACCCGCTTTGGCAATGGGCAGCAGTGTGGCCATGGCATTCACAGCGATTCAACTCGCGATCAACGATATCTCACCGAGTCATGCAACTTTTGGTACACTGAACGCAATCACACTTGCCCTCTCGAGCGGATCCAGGGCTGTGGCGCCAGCGCTGGCCACGAGTGTATACGCTATTGGTGTCAAATACCACATGTTGGAAGGTCACCTGTTCTGGCTGCTCAACATAATACTCGCGTTCGGGTTGGTAGGATTGTTGAGATTGCTACCGGAGAAGGTGGAGGGGAGACCCAAGAAATCGGCAAGCCAGATTGATTAGATCGCATGCATGGAAATAAGAACGAATAAGACGGATCCAGCATCCGAGGCCCAATGCTCCTCATGTTCTGTCTCGATATTATATTGTGCTAACAGACATGGCATATCGATCTTTTTCGATTCCTAGTCTCACTTTAGCCCCGAACAACTCTTATAACAATTTTACCTTTCGCTCTTCCCGACCTTAACTTCTTGTATGCCTCTTGCACTTTCTCGAACTGGAACACATCATCCATCACGGGCTTAACATTACCCTTCACTACAAGATCAGCAAGTCCCTGATAGTCCTCAGAATTCGTCGATGCAAAGGCAAAGGAGAAGGGCCTTTGTCCGCCTCCGAGGAATTCAGGTACAGCGAATCTGAATGCTAGGTCGTATATGAACCCTAGGCTGGCCTGCGAGCCAATTTGGACGTATTTTGTACTTGACTTGGTAAAACATGGTGCCTTCCAGTATAGCTCTGCTGGCTCACCAACGTTGTCAAGCACAAAATCAAACTGTTTCTCAATCTTCTCCAACGCAGCTGTTACGCTTTGCGTGCGATAGTCAATCACGTCGTCTGCACCCAAGTCTTTGCACAACTGCACATTCGCACCTTATCCCAAATTAGTACCCTCATCATAGTCCGTACAATAATGACGTTCAGGAACTCACCAGAGCACGACGTAACGACTTCACACCCAAAAGCCTTGGCGATCTGCACCGCAAACGTCCCCGTCCCCCCACTCCCCCCATTGATGAACACACAGTCGCCTTTCTTGACGTTTGCAAGAAGACACTGATAAGTCACCAGCCCGCAAACCCCCAGCGTTGCGCCCTCCTCATACGAAATTACATCGGGCAACGGCACGGTCCCTGCTGCAGACCCAATGATGTACTCCCCCAGTGTTCCATACTGCTGTTTCGGCTCCAGCTTACCGAATACGCGCTGTCCGACTTTCAGTGAGGATGAGGGCCCAGCAACAGCGATGGTGCCTGCGAAATCGAGTCCGGGCGTTGCAGGCTTGGGGATTGCGAGACGGCCTACGAGAGGAAGCTCGGCGAGCTTATAGTCCACGGGGTTCAGCGATGCGGAGTGCATTCTGATGAGGCATTCGCCTCCTGTCAAGGGACGAGAGGGGAGAGATGCAGCAGCATTTAGGGTTATTGCAGATTCGAGGGTGGTGGTGCAGGTGCTCCATTGCCAGGCGCGCATCGTTGGAGGGAGATCTGTGGTCATGGTTGATGAGATTGTTGTCGCCATGCTCGCTGTGCAAGCACTGTATCGAGAAGAAAGCGAAGAGAAAACTCGATGGTGACTTGAGAGCTATTTGTGTAACAGCATGTCTACGCGATTTCCGGTAGTCGACGTCGTGTACCCATGGGGTGCTTCGGATCCCCACGCGGAGATGGTAGACTAGGTAGCACGATCCACATCCTTTTAGATAAGTCTGATGATGCAGCTGACGATTATAAGGGTTACTGTGTCCAACTCTCAAGTAGCTTTTGTTGATGCCAACAGCATCGCACTGATGTGTCGAGGCGCATGAGCAACGCTTTCATAGGTAGGTACGGTGCGCCCTGCAGGAAACAGAGATGTTGCTACTGAGGCTGTAGACACTATGGTTAATAAACCCATATACTGCTCAAGGCAGGGACCGGCGTACGAATTGGTTGTAACCCATGTTGCATGCTTACCGAGTTGTATGGATGTGCACACACGTTCCTGGGCATGAGGGTGCAAGCGCGCCCCACTTGCTCCTTTACACCTACATCTGGCGACGCAGTAGCCGTCAAACAAGCTGAGAATCACATCCTGGCGCGTGATCAAGACAGGCGTGGCCTTGAGCTTTTGTATTTTAGTCGTTTTACCTGTCATCTGGCTAGCATTGCCGTTCCCTCGAGTTTCAATCGAAGAACGGGCAGCCTACATTCAGCACACTCTTGCAGCCGGACTGCCGCTGATCTCTGCGTGGGATGTCGACCCTTTTCAGAGACCAGACTCACGTGCAATCGACGAAGATTGTTGCACTGACTGTACCTCCGTCCTAGTTCACTGGCAGTCCGCTCGGGTGTACAACAAGGTCAACATACGTCTCGGTTCGCGAGTCGCACTCCTACAGTGCCCACAACACGCCTTTCGAACCGACATCCTATCTTTACAGAGCAAAAGTATGGAAAGATTGTGCCACTAGTCGCAATGACACCTAGTCCCCATATTTTGTCGAGTTTTGGGGCCCATCAGGTTGGGCAGTCGTACTTCCCGCCGGACAAAAGGACGAGCACATCAGTCAAAACTGGTTTCACGGAATTGATCGCCACCTCATCCAATGCACGTCCCTGAAGCAGACAACAGACATTGATGTACGCGTAGCTATGGAGCCGGGGAATTCTATAGGCGCAGAGCTGTCGATCAGGCATTCGACAACACATCAGACGGCTGGGCTGATCCACTTAACAAACGAGATACTCAGAGATCGCATCTGGTATCCACAAACAGATGAGACAAACAGAGCGCCATATTGACCTGACTGCATCGTTTGAGTACCGGAGAACGCTGGCATCGAGGATATCATCGTCCGGAAACTGAAGGGCAATCTGCCGTTACGAACTTGGCCTTTCCGCTACAAGCTAATTTCGCTGTTTCCTCGTTACATTGTTGAACCAGTCATGCTGTTCAAATACATAGAAGGTTCTTTTGATCCTCGCTTTGCGGGTTTTGTCACTTCGCCTATTGTTCTGGCTGTGTTTAGTGGAATCGTATATTGCTGTTGGATTTCGGCCGGCTGGCCAAATATCTTCATATGGGCATCAAGGTCCTGGCTGGTCAGACACCTGGTCCCTAAGAGACGGTGGAGTCCGCCTGAACCTCAACACTTTTGGGGTTCGTCTGGGCCAATTAACTTGGATGCAAGCGAGCGAAGATTGGAAGAAGGCACGAGGGATGAGCCCAAATGATCATCTATTCGTCGGCGCTCGACACTAATTGGAACCAATGCTAATTTCGAAACATTTCATCTGCATCAACGGGCAGCCTCGACTACACACATAAGGGTACAGATCGACAAGGCAGCTCCAAAGCTTCTGCGACGTAGGGCGTATTTGTACTATCACACAAGCAACTCGAGAGAATGTCGCCAACTCCCGAAGAAGCTTCTTTAAAGAGTACGAATTACCTAGTGGCAAGCCAAATGCTTGTCCATGCTCATTTGGACCACGGAGCACGGCACACGGATCGTATTGTCACGAATTGGTGACACATTGTGCATTGGAACGCCTCACAAAAAACACTGTTGCGGTGTTCCTGTGTCAGGCGTTCCACGCTTGCTAATGGAGAGCATGGTTGCCGATTCAGCCTCGTAACCCCACTTATTTTGCGGTCAGCCTTGCTGCCTTACAGCGTTCTGCTCAAAGTCTGTAACACATGCAGTTGCTATGTCACCAATACTTAGGTCACGGATACAAGTCCTTTCGCGACGCCATTGACGGGTTAGTTGGTTTATTAGCCAGCACCGCCTCTTTGTGTACGCCTGCCAAGCGTAAACATTCCTAGGGGACTCTCTACGCTTTAGGACATGTCTTGTTGTTGACATCTCTTTTAGTACGACTCAGCCTGCCTGAGGTCTTGCTCATATTGATCGCGAACATGAATCTGTTCTTGCGCCAGATATGGGCGTTGGTATGCAAAAATTGGCTTCTTGTCTGCGTCCGACGGCCACTCTCTACTTTCTTCCGGGCTATAGTTCTGCCACTTGTAATTATCCTTGTTCTAGCATTCAGTAAGAACTTCTTTGCGTCTTCGCAACATTGGGGCTTGTCCTCGCCACACGATGTAAGTGTTTCGGCATCGTTTTCATTGTTGACACAACGAACGGCTACTAACACTTCGATAGCTTCGCTCTCTAGAATCAAGCCTAGCATCTAATCGCGGACCCAATATCGTTGGATTTGTCGACAATGGCATGAAAGGTGGAGAAGTCTCGTCGGTGATCAACGCGCTCTCGCAGAAGGTAGAGGCTGCCGGAAAGACATCCAAAGTTTATAATGACAGCTGGGACCTTGCACTCGAGTGCAGGACAGACGACAAAGGTACTTCACCTTGCTATGCTGCTGTGGTCTTCATTTCAAGTCCTAGCGAGGGAACGAGCCTTTCGTCGCCAGGTACCTGGAACTACACCATCCGTGGTTCAGGTGGTGGATCTGTGGACATCAGGAGTACCGATAACTTTCCTGAGAGCAACATGTTGCCTTTGCAGCGAGCTTTGGATACAGAAATTATCGCACAGTCCAAATCAGCGAACAAAACGCAACTTCCTGCCGACCTACAAGTTATTAGCTTCACGGACCAGGATCAAGACGCACTTTCGGACAGTCGAACTGAAACGTACCTGAATCTTGCTGTTTACATGTTTGGTCCTCTGTTCGCATTCACTCTTATGGAGATCGTCTACCACATGACATCGTTTGTATCGCGAGAGCGAGAGCTTGGTAAGTCGTCGACCCCCAAAAGTGCTGATCTGCTGTTATTAATATTGAAATCTCCACAGGCATGTCTGGCTTGATCGATACTATGATACCTGGAGGGTCCAACACTCGGGGTAGATTAGTGCGACAAGTAGCTACTTACATTTCGTTCGCGACAGTCTACTTTCCTAGCTGGCTGGCTATAGGCACCGTTCTTTCCGCCGTTGTCTTTCCAAAGTACTCTCGAAGCATGCCTCTTGGATTCACCATTCTCTCAGGCCTTGCATTTACCGGATTTTCCTTATTTGGTGCCTCCTTCTTCAAGAAGGCACAGCTGAGTGGATCGATCATGATAGTGATCACGGTAGTTTTTGCCATTCTGCCAGTCGTACTGTTCGAGCAAAACTCAATTACGTGCGGTATACTGAGCTTCCTTTGCCCATCGGCAAATTTCACCTATTTTATCACTGGTGTCGGAACTTTTGAAGCGGTAGGCAAACCCGTTAGCATGATGCGCCTGGCCACCGAGGGCGACCTCATCAAAAATTGGCGGTTGCCACTATACATTCACTGGATTTTCCTCATCATACATATTCTTTTCTTTCCAATACTGGCCTTTGGAGTAGAGCACCTCCTCTTCTCCACAGCTTCCCAGCACCGACTGTTCGCACCGCCAGCTTTGGCCGACGGCCCAACAGTGACGTTATCGAGCTTCGGGAAGACGTAAGTCACAACTACTGCACATGCTGTTCAATGTATTGACGGATCTAGATACCAACCTGGATTCTTCGCTCGACTTTTTAAACGTCGTAAGGCTGTACATGCCGTGACCAGCCTGGACTTCACAGCCTATCCTGGCCAGATTCTCTGTCTTCTTGGGCCCAATGGAAGTGGCAAGTCGACAACATTGAACTGCATTGCTGGGTTTCAGAAGGTGTCATCTGGAAATCTCACGATCGACTCGACCGGCGGACTTGGTTATGCGCCTCAAAATAACGTGATCTGGTAGGGCCCCCTGAACACATAATTTCAATGTCTTACTGACAACTACTAGGCCCGAGTTAACTGTGCGAGAGCATGTTCGTATCTTCAGTGATCTCAAATGTTTATCGGAAGTCAATACAGAAGTCGTGAACGATCTCGTCAAGGGCGTTGACTTGCTCGGAAAACTACCTGCCAAAGCCAAGACATTGTCGGGAGGCCAGAAGCGCAAGCTTCAGCTTGCCATGATGTTCGCAGGTGGTAGTTCCGTTTGCTGCGTAGATGAGGTCTCGACTGGCCTCGATCCCATTTCCAGACGCAGGATTTGGGAGATTTTGTTGGCTGAACGAGCCCGACGTACGATTATCATGACAACTCACTTCCTTGATGAGGCCGACTACCTTGCAGATGATATCGCAATTATGTATAAAGGATCCCTACGAGCCTCCGGTACTTCAGCATCCCTGAAGCAGGCATATGGGAACGGTTATACTATCAAGGTTCCTTCTCAGACCAAAATCGACTTCCAGATCTCCGAGCCAGTCGAAACAGAGCACTCTCGACTTCAGACTATCTATCGGGTATCAACCGGTGTGGCTGCAGCGGAGCTTGTCGACAAGTTAGAACAACTTGGTCTACGCGATTACCAACTCTCTGGACCGACGATGGAGGAATTATTCATGAAGGTCACTGGCAACTCAATCCTCCCTACAGAAGACAAGACAGAAGAAAAGACGGAAGACACGCCCGGCGACAGTAATATGGCTGAGCTCAAAGCACAGCACGTAACTATAAGCAGTTCCGATGTTGACTTCGAGCTGACAGAAGGACGCCCAATTTCCGCACTTCAACAGTGGTGGATTTTGTTCTGCAAGAGGATTTTCATCTTCAAGCGCCGGTGGGTTCCATACTTCGTCGCCGTTGCTTTCGCTCTTGTAGGAGCGGGAGTTGCACCTCTACTGATTAAAAAATACAACACCCCGATAGTGTGTCCTACGCAAGCGGATCTTGTCAATGACTACATGTACAGAAACGACTTCGGACGGAACTATTACACTAGTAGCAGCTCCTACGACGGATATGAAGACAGCCGCGCTAAAATTGTCTATGGACCTGCTAGCAGCCTCAATGAGTCGAGGCTCGTTGTGATGGCTGACGTGTATTCTACAAATCACACTCGTAGTAAGTCAACATGTAACTCCGTCTTAGTAGCCTGCTCTCTAATTGCTATTTTAGGCTTCTCTTCATATTATCTCTACGGTTATTCGAACAGCACACAAATCCTCGAGCAGATGATATTGGTAGACACGTATGAGGAGTTCTCGAATGCAGTCCGCCAAAACTGGAAAAATCAATCGGCAAAGTATAATGTCGGTATCTCTGGCTATTCGCCGTGGTCGACGCTCTCTGGTGGCTTCTGGATGGGCAGTAACGACTCGGAACCTTCCGTCTTAGTCAACATTCGTCGCCCAGATGCAGTAAGCCAAATGATGAACTTTTATTCGGTCATGGCAAGTGGTATTGGTATATCTTCGTCTTACTACCAGTTTGCGACAACCAGTATTCCAATACTGATCGATTTTAACGCTCTGATCTTCATTGTGTACTACGGTCTGATCATGGCATGGTAAGTTCTTGTATCTGAACGACTATCTGGAAACAACTGACACTGATATCTAGCTATCCTGTGTTCTTCGCTCTGTATCCAACAAACGAACGTATTTCGAACGTCCGATCTATGCAGTACTCCAACGGCATTCGTCCGATTCCACTTTGGCTCTCACACCTGTCGTTTGATGGTGTGTTTGTCCTCGTTATCAGTGCCGTCGCCACCGGCCTTATTGCTATTTCAACACCAGTCTGGCATGGCATGGGACTAGTTTTTGTTGTCTTCTTGCTATATGGCATAGCGTGTGCTCTCTTTAGCTACATCATCTCGATGTTCGCAAAGAACGCAATTACCGCCTGGTTCATCATGGCTTTAGGTCAAGTCATCTTGTACTTCGCTTATTTCGGAGGCGTCATCGGCATTCAATCGACGACTTCGTACGAAGACCTGGAGAAGTCTATGAACGCGCTTTATTTTGGTCTTGCCATCGTCTCTCCTGTTGTCAGTCTGGGGCGAACACTCTTTATTGGTCTTCAGCAGTTCGGACTGATGTGCAACGGCCATTCCGATGGTTCTATCTACATGTACGGCGGACCGATATTGTACCTGGCCATCCAAATAATCCTCCTTTTCGCACTCCTTCTTTGGTGGGACAGCGGTTTCAAATTGCCAGTTATCCGCTCGCAAACGCCAGTCAACGACACGGAAGCAACAGAGATGTTCGATACAGATCTCATTAACGAACGTAAGCGACTGGAATCTCCCGATACCGATCTTCGTGTCGAAGGTGTATCCAGGAAGTTCGGCAAGAATCAAGCGGTCGACAATGTAACCTTTGGCGTACAGAAATCAGAGATTTTCGCTCTCCTGGGACCAAACGGCGCCGGAAAATCGACGATTATTTCCGTGATCCGAGGTGATATCAAGCCGACCACACCAGGCTCCAAAATTGACGTGGCTGGGCATTCCGTGCTGTTGTCACCTGTGGCTGCGCGTGCCAGACTTGGAGTATGTCCACAATTTGACTCTGCTGATGCACTTACTGTCCAAGAGACACTGCGCTTCTTCGCAAAGATTAGAGGCGTGAACAACATTGATCACAATGTCTCTACCGTCATCAGCGTATGCGGTATCGAACAGTGGACCAACCAACTTGCCCAAAAGCTGTCCGGTGGCACAAAACGCAAACTGTCGCTCGCTGTAGCTCTAGTAGGAAATCCTCAAGTTCTCATACTCGACGAGCCATCCTCCGCTCTAGACGCAAACGCAAAACGTACTTTGTGGCGTTGTCTTCAGACCATCGCCAAGCGCCGCGCTGTCCTTCTCACAACACACTCCATGGAAGAAGCAGACGCCCTTGCGGACCGGATCGGCATCGTTTCCTCACGGATGCTTGCTCTCAGCGGCCGCGAAGATTTGAAGAAGCGCGCGGGCGACGCATACCACATCCACATCGTGTCGCACTCCGCACCTCGCACGACACCGCAAGAACTCGAAATGATGAAAGAGTGGATCTCGTCAACGTTTCCAGCCGCGATGATTAGCCGTGAGACGCAGGGTGGACAAATCCGGTTTGAGGTTCCTGTTGAAGGGAATGATATCGCGAGCTTGATCAAGACTGTCGAGGCTGAAAAGGAGAGGTTGGGTGTGGAGTACTACAGTGTGGGTAAGGCGACGCTAGATGAGGTGTTTGAGAAGATTGTGGGCAGACATAGTGATACGGAAGTACTCTAGCCAAATCTGTGGATATAATGTGAACTTTCATTGTCGTACATCTCTGATGCCCCTCTTTAGCCAGAATTGCCCTGGATGCTATGCTCCGCGTTGATACTATTTTTCACTCAAAAACCACTGTTTTCAAGCCTAGCAACTTCATCCCCAATCTGATCAGTCAGGCGCCAAATGGCCCAGATCCAACTCTGTGACGGTCCGGGAAAAAATACGCTACTGCGTATGCAGCGAAGGATGTGCAAGGCGGGATGGCAGTGACAAGGCCGCTTTGCAGAGAGGACTGCTGTACGAGTGCAACCATGCACATGCTGAGGCTTGCCGTGGCAATGGTAAGAAGAACGTAACTCAAATACGGTTAACAATAACACTCAAGTGAAGAGAATGGTCACCTACAGTGAATGATTCGCGACGCGGCGACACTGCATCATGAAGTAAAAAAGAACAAGCAGCGACCAGATGCCAAGAACCCTATGCTCACAGATCAGCAACAAAATCACCGGCGATAGAAGGTCCACTCACATCCAAGACCACTTCGGTTCGATAGCCACATCGTTGCGCATCACTAGCCACAACACGCTCGAAAATCCCATGGATGGACCAATAAGGGTCCCAGTAAAAGCAACGAGGTGATGCCCAGCAAGGATTATGGCGAGTACGAACGCAACGATTGGCTCACGCCAGTCGCTTGTGTACCTACTCAGGTTGAGCCGCGACGGGGCTAGCCAGTAGACAGAGAATTAGTACACACAACAACCACTTTGGGCAGGCAGCATATTGTCTGAACCTCAGATGTTTGGTACATTGTACGGAGAGCATACGATTGGTCTGTTTGCGTTCATGGCAAGAATATACATGTTGCCCTGCCCTTTGTATACCAGAAGCCATGCTGCCTATGACGTGTTGATATTCGATGTTTACCTGCTTGGTGTTGTATGTCATGTAATTGTTGTCGCAATCCGGTGTTTTGACCAAGGTCTGTATGATGGAGCTGTGGGGGGTGGACAGAGAAATGACACGGCGAAGGGTCCTTTATACTAAATAACATAAATTGACTGACAAAATATTATCTAGCCTTCTAAATGATGGTTGGTAGCGACCATGGCGTGTTGGTGTTGAGCCGCATACTTCGTAAGATCGTACATAATCGTTATGTTCCGCAATATCGCGGACCATCAGTGCGCACTGCGCACTGCGGACCATCAGGCAAAAGAGGCAAATGGCTTCGCTCCGAGCCCACACGTTACCGAGATCATTGGGTAAGTTGACCAATCAAGGATGTGGGATATGCTTACTTGAGTCCAGGAAAGCGATCCCTCATATGTGCACCACAGCCTAATGCGCCTACAGCCTGCATCCGCGATTGGCTCAATGGCCCAGACCAAGCCCAAATTGTACTAAGCAGTCATCGCTTATAACAATAGGCTCGAATAGTAGGGGCCTACGTGTCTTCACACACGGAGATCCGTCAGCGAGCCGGGCTACTGGTCAGTGAATCGTGAAACTGATGAGCGCCACACACAATGAAGAGTTGCACCAGGTGGTTGGTGGGGCGCAGCAAAGATTTCATGCACTGATCAGAAACACCAACATCACAGTCTTTAGGCCGGCAATTGTTACCGACAACAGCTGAAGGGGGCATCTAAGAATGCGATACGCTCGACGTTTGACACGCACAGTGTGCACTTTCTTGAGAAAATGAGTACCTGCTGTATCCATAGTTCTCGTAGCTCTATATGACGGTGTTTCTCCAATATTGTCTCAAACTCGCCTGGCCAATCTACTTCAACAAGTCCACCCAGCACACCTCTCCTTTTCCGTTGACTTGCTGCGCGGAAACGCCGCTTTTTCGCCGAATACCAATCGCAGCTGCTCTTTGTCATCGATATCTCCCTTTTTGAACAAGGGAAATCGGACTTTGTTCTTCGCAACCTTGAGATTCTAGTAGTGATGGTGAACCGCAGGTCCGCCGTATGCGGCGAGCAGTGTGAGCCCTCCAACAGCTGCGGTCACTAGGATTGCAACTACCCAGAACAACGCGTGCAGGCTAGCCATACCCTGCACATCTGGAGTATTCAACCCGAAGACACAAAAGATAAAGGTCAGAACACAATAGTCACTGGTGTGAAGATGAGTATCAATACCGCTTATGGGTTACATTTTTCTGCGATACCGATACTTTGTCGATAAAACTCGGCCAACCTATCAGCCTCTCTGTACAAGTACTGGTTCTATCCTCTGTAACATCGTAATGTTCTGACATTTAGGCCCAGCTCCTGTTCAGAAGAAGTTAAAGCGTTGTCATCACAAATTCAAAGTTGATTAACTGCGAGGGCTGGATCAAGTCTGTAGTACATTAGAGGTCTTTTTAAGATTACCTGAATACTTGACAGGAAAGAGCGTACCCTGCCCAGACCTACACCCTTTACTTACACCTGCACTAGAGAGGCGTGCAGGAGAGCCTTATTATATAGGTACTATGTTACACTGCATACGCTGGTCAGGCGTGCAGCCTTCTAGGTTTAAGGGAGGACTACAACCTTGACTAAGTATACAGCTATAGAGCACCCTACCCTTAATGTGGCGGTGCCTTAACAGCGTAAATAAAACATATTAGAAGATCAAAAACTAACGGCCTCTTTATTTCAGGTGGTTGATGCAGAAGGAAAAAAAATAGTGTTGACATACAACAGTGGGGATTCCCCAGTGGTCACCCACCTGAGTACTAATCCACCGGTACGTTGCTTAAATAGGGCTGAGCGAACGGGAAGCCTTGTTGTCACTCGTTGGATTACCATGAAAGAGGGCAAAATGCACGTTTCCAGGCAACGGATTGCCGGTTCGAGGACATTCGACCGCCAAGGAATGTTGATGATGGTTGCCTTGTTCCAGGTCCTTAGTATCGTTGGCGGCGGCTGGAACGTTGCTCTGATTGGATTTCTAGTGCTTAAGTTATAGCTTAGACTCTAATGATGCAAAACGATGGGGTGCGTTCCATGAACTATGGCAGCGTATAATGATTTTCGTGCTATCGACATTACGATAAGAACATTCAGAGATAGTATACACCATACCTCGCAGTACCATTTCATCCTTGGCACAGAGTTTTGAGGATAGTCCGCTTTGCAAGTCAAATTTATCTGATTGGCTGTAATGCAGTAGCGCCTCGCAACTCGTGACGTGGCCATGCATCTGTCCACTGCATGACGCTTCACAGCTGAATCTATCATAATAGGCCCGCAGCCATACCTGCTGACTGCTGGGGTCTTCCATTCACGACACCAACAGCTGAAAGGCTTGACCTAGTCACCAAGGTCGGACGTGCCACTGTTCAAAGGAACGAGATCATGGCAGCCAACTCTGTTAAGCCAGTCGCACCAACCACACCGAGACAACGGGTACCTTTGAAGACCATCAAAGATGGTATGCGAGCGGTCGGTCATGCACTGAAGCTTCCCGAAGCTGACGTGCACGACATCATCGAGGTAGTCACGGACCATGTCAAGAAGCATGGAGAATTCCTGTGGCAGGAAGTGTGGCCCGACGCGGCCAGCCTTATGAAGTTTCGGAAGTCCGGTCACCAACAACTATTGAATGCGGCGATCGCTTTGGCCTTCCTGCAACCATCTGCGGAAGGGAAAATCTACTTGTCCTTGGCGGATATGGATATCATCTGGAGCTTTGTCAGAGACGTACTCCAGAACACAGCTTTGACTTGGACCATAACGAGTTCCACAGATGGATCGCATGCGATCCTCCTTTGGAACCACATTGAGGGCGATCGAACATTGTCATTAATTGCTTTACAAGTTTGGAAGCCAGGTGAACCAAGAGTGTACTCTAGCTCGGTCATGTGTACGCAAAATTCATTTTTAGCAAGCTGGACGCTTGCTGGCGAAGGTACAGAGTATAGTTGCAATGCGACTTCAACTCTGCGCAGCGAAAGTGATGAGGCTGAAACATCAGAGCGGTCCACACACAAGAAGAATTTCTACACTCTTAGGGGAGAGCTTCACAGGACAGATGTTGAGCCTAATGCTCTCTATGCGAAGCTCATCCTCTCTAATAGAACTCCTGGCAATAATTCTGCGGCGCCATCTTTGAGATCTATCTTTCACGAAGCGTCGATTAGTCATGACAAATTTTCTGATATCACTGCGACCGACGTCGTTGTCGCAATCACCGAGTTCAGGAACTGGGACGATCACCAAACACCTGCCGATCAACACTCAGAAGATGGAGAATGGGAAGAGGCACTTCGATTGTATCGCAACGCCGAACACATATGCAAGTCAAGTGAATGGCTCCAACAATCAATGTATGAGTACATCACCGCAGGCAAGATTGGCAAAATGTATCGAATGCTGGGCCGTTATGATGACGCCTGCGAGTGCTTGGAAAACATCGTGTTTCATACGCCACAATCGAGCGCTCGCGTAGATTGTGCCGGTGAGCTGGCTATGGTGTACCGCCATATGGATCGTCTGAAGGACTCGAAGCGAGCTGCCGAAGACCAGTACGATGGGGCGAAGCAACTTAACCTCAAAAAGTTTGCCTGTCGAGCCATAGGAAATGTCGCCATGGTCAATTACCAGCTCTACTTGGAGAGTAATCCTAAGGACAGCGACTTGCTGGAAAGCGCGATCAGTCAGCTCAACGAGCGCATCGAGCGAGCACGAGATATCCAAGATGTTGTCCTGGAGGCTATCGGCTACTCGCGTCTGTCTCTCTGCTATCTAGCTCAAGGGGATGTCGACAGAGCTGTGCAGGTGGCGAGGGAGAACTTCAGACTTACATGCTTACAGAAGGATGCGACAAAGGTAGGTTTTGCTGGAGCATTCCTGGGTCGCGCGCTGCTCTTCGCCGGCCATAAGGAAGAAGCTCTAACATATTTTACTCCGACATCTGGCTGTTCTCCAATCATCGCACTGTGTAAGGAAATTTCAGGGGAGCATCGGAAATACATACTGGAGATGATCGACGCCGGTGCGGACCTGAAATTTCGAGATGACCAGGGCTATTCGGCCTTGGATTGTGCAGTCTACAACGGCGACGTTGAAACCGCAATGATTCTCGAACAAGGGTTGAGAAAACAGATACAACGAGAAGGCGGCGACGTCAATGATCAATTGACAGAATTCACGTATGAAGCCAACTTGCGAAAGGGATACAGGGACATCTTTCAGGACAAGCTACGTCCGGTCCTTCTCAGTGGAAAGCATAATCCAATGCAGCAAGGTTCAACCCTAGATACGCTTCGTCAAGTGTATGCGTCATCCTTGGCCGACGACGAGAGAAAGGAAGGCATTTTCGATGGGTTGAAATACGTAAGTTACGCTGACTTCGTTAGCGCAAAGCGCCTTCCACGTTCGAACGACGGATACACACGCAATCTTCGCGGACATCCAGTTAGCCAGCTTAATCCATTCATACTGTTTTTCTCATACCGGTGGGCCACCAAGGACACTCAGCAGTCTGTCGCCGACTTCTCTCCAGACGACGCAAACCGTACACAATATAAACGCATGCTACAGGCCATTGAGCGATTTCTCAAATTACATCCGGAAGTTGATCCAGCTAGATTGTGCATCTGGATTGTAAGAATATTCACTCTCAGCGGCTTACAGAAGCGAACTGATTGTATTGCCAGGACTTCGCTTGTGTGAATCAGGATCAACCAAAACCAGGCGTCGTCGCGCTTCCAATGAACCTTGCTCAGTGCAATGTCATGATAAGTCTGGTTGACAAGCAATACTACGAACGGTCCTGGTGTTGCATTGAAGTTTTGATGGTCCAGACACTAAAGAAGGCATACGGTCTGCACATGTGGTATGAACATATCGTTGATCCTTCTTCTGGCGAAGGATCGTTACAGCCAGGGCCAATGAACCACAACATCAGCATTGCAGACAAACGTGTGACATTCGAAGCGGATCGCCCAAAACTGTTGTTCCTGGAGCGACAAACGAGGCTGTTGGGATAAGCTATAGGGTAACATCGAGTATGGAGGAATGGGTAGCACTCGCGCGGTTGCCTTGAAGCGAGCATATTGTCGCTGTCCTGAAACAAAACGCATGCTCTAGAACAGAGATATACGAGTCACATTCAGCTGTAATTTGCATTTAGACGAGTAATAGCATCACATTTGTGAGCCTGTGCACTAACTTATGATGTACTGCGTGCGAGAACCGCCGACGAATCGCTGATGGCAGCTCAGCCTTACTTCGGTGAGCCGTCGGCGGTTCTCGCACGCAGTAGGTACACATTCATTGTTGCATCATGAGTCGTCCTCGCTCGACACAGAGGGTATGGTTGGCAACTGTAGCGAAAACTAATCAGCGATTGCGCACCCCACCCACCTCAATGCAAGATACCCTCATTTCTCACCCGAGATTGAGGGCGTTTCTTTCTTTCGCTTTTTCGCTTTTTCGCATCGAAAGGTGCTTGAAAAGAACAAGAACCAGATCTTGATACTTACTTGTGCGTTTGTTATTACATCGTGTAAAGTGAGACATTGTTTGGCGGGCAGGGCAGTTACCATGCGCGCGCTCGTTCCCGATTTTATCATTTACTTAGCTGCCCGCTGTTCAGATCATAAACGAAACCTGTGCCCTATCGACGAGTCAGATTGAGGTTGCGATTGCAGCAATCGAATCCCCGAACCTCTCAACAGTGCGTCAGAGGCTTTTAAATTCATGTCTACTATTGGCAGAAAATGTGGATTGGAGTCAGCCTTCTTTGTAAGATAAGTGCGCGTCTCGTTGTTGAGACATATCGTTTTGATAGGGGAGAGTGTGGTCTCGGCGGAAACTGACTAGGTACCTAGGTAGCTCGGCGATGTGACCAGCTCGATGACGTGACCAGTTTCAAGATATAATACGTGAACATTTAAAAGACACTAGGATAATAGCGATCGTATGTGGCTCAACAGCCTTAAATTGAGCAGCTGTTTGTTTGTTCAAGGTCGCTCGAATGACGGGTGGCTCGAACGGCAGTGTGGCTCGAACGGCAGTGTGGCTCGAACGGCAGTGTGGCTCGAATGGCGGGGTGGCTCGGTAATGAGAGCCAGTCGCCTAAACTTCTATTCGAAACAAGCGGAATTTGTGATCAACGATCCGTTTTTGCTGACGCTCGAGGTTCGACGTGTTGTCTTGTACACTAATACCATGCTCTCTGGCTTTCTGGCTCGAAAAGTACGCACTATACTCGGGACGGATAAGGTGAAGGGTTCTCGATGCATCGAGTACGTGCAGTGTGGACTGGCGGCAGGCTATCGCAGTATCGATACAGCACAGGTGTACATGAACGAAGAAGCTATCGGTCAAGCGATCCGAGAATTTCCGATATCTCGTGAGCAAGTTCACGTCACGACCAAGATCTCTGCAGGTTTCAAACGCAATCCGAGCAGCCTTGGTGAAGTGAGGGACTTGGCAAGAGGCTCGCTGACAAGGCTTGGATTGGGTTATGTGGATACAATATTGATACATCATCCTGGCGACGATGCTGCTGATCCTGAAGCTGCCGATCGACGTCAAATGACATGGCAAGGCCTGGAGGCGATGGTCGAAGAAGGACGAGTAAGGAGTATTGGAGTCAGCAATTTCGACATCTCGCATCTACATGCAATGAAAAAGTACACTAGAACACTGCCAGCAGTCAACCAGATAGAGGTAATCATTCTGTGTGCGTTACAGTTTCCTCAACTGATCTTTACAAACTCAGCTACACCCATGGTGCCAACGGCGAAAGTTAGTGGATTATTGCAAGAACGAAAAAATACCACTGCAAGCATGTATGGCGATTGCTAGAAACAGTCGCGTGAGCGACGAAGGGCTCGCAGCATTGGCGAACAAGTATCAAGTGTCGGCGGCCATGATACTACTTTGCTATAGCCTACGAAAGGGGTATGTACCCATCGTGAAGGCAGAGAATCCTCGACATCTAGTTTCGAACTTAGAAGCAGAAATGCTACGCATCACAGACGACGATCTAGCATTGATGGATTCGTGGGACAAGGGACACGATGGATCGTTAGGTGGGCACTTCGATGTTTGCTAAGAGAGTATGCTAACGATGTACATAGTGCCGTGGTTGATGGGTTCAAACTGATTATGAAAATCTCGTCATGTTTTCCTCACATGTTATCTCGGCTTCGGTCCCCAACCTAGCAAGGACTACGCCGGCGGAAGCATCGATACTATCATTGCAGAATACTATTCCATCCCATAAAAGGCCGAGGAACAAACTCAAGCAATTTTCACTGTGATATCGTGGTTGCAGCTGCAAGGTGCAGCGCAGAACCGCGCCCGCCCAACGATGCGACCTTTTTCCAATAAAAGGCCAATGCCCCCAGTGGCAGTGTATTGATATGTTAATCCTGGAATGAGATAGAGCCGTGTTTCCGTTGTTGGTGGCTGCCATACCTGTGCACGGAAAAATGATTGGGTAAGACAGTCCGGACAGGTCACTGATACGAGACGGTTCTCGGATAAGTCGCAGAGTTGTTGACGAAGCTTCAAAAGACCGAAGTTCTCGAAGTGTTTCAATTCGGGTCTTGGTGCGGTAACTGAGAGAGCAAGCAAAGACACAAAATCATGGTACAACCTTGCGAAATTTGCAAGTCGCTCTTCATTGCTTCCCTGGGATGCTTGATCGAACATGTGACGAAGCGTCATCAATATAAACCTTGAATTCAAGATGCGGAACCGAAGAGCAGGAGCTCTCAGACTGTTGTTGATGTGGTTAGAGCGAAAGAGAGTATGTGGGTTCATGGCCTCTAAACGTGTGATGAGCCTTTCTGTCGATACCTGGGGTGCTGAAAGCAAGTCGTGCAATTCATTCGATGTGGACGAAAGGTCTGCAGAAGGACCCCATGTGAGATCGTGTGTGACATTCCCAACATATTGCAAGTCCAAATGCACGGAATGATGCTGTACCCGAGGTGCCTTTTCTATGGGATGTATTTCTACACCCCAGGCCCACATATCTGGTACAATTGATTGGTGGCCTTTGAGCCAGCTAGCCTTTGCATAGAGAGGCTCCTGAGACGGCCGGAGTAGCAATGCGCTGAGATCTTTACTTTGAATCTGTCTCTCCGCGAGCCACAAACACGCTTCTTGAACGTCTACAGGGAGCTCCTTGGGATAATCTTGAATCCCGAGGAGCTCAGAAGCGCCTATGAACTTGTCGCGGAATGAGCGGCAACCCAGGTTGGCGATCATATCGAAAACATAGCCGAGGCATTTGTTTTTTTGTCGCTCTCGGACGAATAGCGGCAAGTGGGCAATCCATTGCACTGGATCATTGTTCCCAATCGAGGTCGATGACATTCCCGTAGTTGTAGCATGTAGAATCTCCTTGACAAACGTCGTGAACTTGGGGTTCAAGATGCGATATTCGTCGCTCATGATGTATGCCTCTCCAGCCCGATCAAATTCTATGATTGGCCACAACCGATTGAACAGATGTGCACTAAAAAATTGCTGTAAGCCGTCGTTGTGTCGTTTGATCATCTCAAGGGTTGGTGTGTGGACAATCTCGGATGGAGGTTGTTGCCCAAGGTGGAGGATCGAGCTGCCACTAATCTCGAATATCTTGAAGATCTGCGGCAGAATAACAGTGCCTCGAAGATCGTCTTGCCACTGTGGAATACTGATATAGTCATGCCAGAGAAGGCAGTCGGGTCCGAAACGACGTTGTACAGCCATGAGTGTGCGGAGTGGAGCTTCGTAGCAGACCTGCGCTGCTTTCGCATTGAAAGTGCGGAGCGCGTAAGCCTCCGCTACTGACGAGTGCCATGGGTGGGAAACAGGTATGTACTTGGTGTTGCTCGCTTTCAAGCACTTGAGGTGGTAATTTCGAACATAAAGAGGTGGCAGATCTTGTTTAAGAGGGTCCGTGACGCTCACGTCCTCGCCTAGACTAAGAAGCCGTACAGGAGGTTCAGTAGCTGGGTCAAAATTTTCTTTGCAAGTATAGCAAGGCGTATCAAACCCTTGCGTCCATGCGGCATGGAGAAACTTCTCTGGTGTAAATGCCACTCTCTGTCCCTGGAGGAATACGGTCAGAGTGGATTCGGCTTTATGTGCATCTATGGCCTCGTCCTGTTCGTGTTCTTTCCCATGGATGTACGGAGTGTCCCAAGACGTGTCTCCCATCATGGGAATACTTGAAACCATTGATTGCGTGTACGTTCGAACGATGCTATATGCAGATAATTGTCAGCTGCTTGTGCAATTGTACCAGCTCAGTAGAACGCATACATGTATATTGCTCCGCAGTGTATAGCGTTACTGCCTTTCAGAGTCACACACAATGGCTCGGACTGGGATCTCTGGAGTAACCTTTCACTTCTAGGTCGTTGCGATGTACCGCCTAATGCGCGAAGCGTCCTAGTTCCCCATACAATCTGAGACCGGAATCGACGCTGAAGTAGGCTACGACGATAGAGAGCGAGGCACGAAAAATGCTGCATCGATGTGGGTTAGGTATGGGCCGAACAGAATTTTAGAGTTGTACCCGCAAGTGACCGTTTTGTGCTGCTTGAGTCCAGACCAAAGGTCGTAGGGACAGCATGATGAGGGGTACCTATCACGACTAGCCTTTCCGCTTGGTGGCTAAAGACACTCAGCCACGTTTTAATGTGCAGATCGATGTGGCGCTCAGCCCGGCATAATTCTCGGCAAAACACTTGGTAAACCTAAGGAAAGGTGTGTACTATTAGGTATCTTTAAGAAACTTCCTAAACTATACATTGAAGAGTACCTAGGTAGAAACTCATCAGAAGTAATGCTGTATTGAATCGGCCTTGATACCTTACACACTTGGCATGCAATGTTTGGGCGCGTACTAAGCGCCACACGGCCCGTGCCCAATCTGCAGGTTACAGCCCGGGGCTGGAGCCCGTATACTGTAGACACTAGACAGCTGACGTGGGCAAAAGCATCCAGCCTGATTCTTCAACACTGCTTTCGCGGGGCTCCCCTACGCAAGGTCTGACAAGGAACCTTATCACGTAGGGCTGTTGCTAGGCTTCATGCTTTCTGCACTATGGCGAGCTGCGCGCAAACGGTTTGACCCTAGGTCCAAGCTTGAAATACGCCGAATCAGGGTATCCGAAGAAGAACGCAAGGCCGCGCGCCTTAGTCATGGCAACTTACGACGCGGCGTGGAAGAATTCCACAAAAACGGGCTCGTCATTCTGGAGGACGCGGTCGAGCCTTGTTCTTCAGATCATATTCTCCAAAGGATGCTGCGAGATTTCAAAATCCGCCAACAGTCCTCAAACCTCCGTTGGAATCAGGGACGGAACTCGGGTAACATCTCGCAGCCGCTTCCGTCATTTCCTGAATATCTTCACAAAGATATATGGGCTAACAGCCTCGGTATCGAGATGGCCGAGAACATCATTGGACGCAAGCCCCGTTTCTCACTCGCTACATCTAACATTGCTTTACCCAAATCTCAAGGTCGACAAGCGGTCCACAGTGATTACTATTGTGAGCATTTCGATTTCCCTGTGTTCCTAGAGCTGAACATCTATCTGCACGATGTCGATTCGCACAATGGAGCCACAGAGTTCTGGCTTGGCACGCACAACGGTTATTCCAAAGCCGATCACAGCTCCCCAACTACAGGCTGGATCAAGCAAGAAGTCTTCAACCGGCGCGCGATGATATCTCCACCGGTTCGTCCAGCCATCTCCAAAGGCTCCTTGATGATTAGGGATCTACGATGTTGGCACGCGGGACGAGAAAACCACACCGACCATCCGCGCATCATCTTGGGTTTCCTGTACAGTCCTCGCTGGTTTAACTCTCAAATGCGAATGACGCTGCCAAGTAGTGCTCAGCCTATACTACAATCATGGACTCACATCGATTGCCTCGAGTCCGTGGACTTAGTGAAGGGTGATTTCGACTACCTCAATGTCCTCCCAGACATCGACTTGTTACAAAGTTCGTCACGACTCGGTACACCGTATGTTTCCAAGCAAGGCGAGGTCACCGTTACAACACGAGATTATTGGATCCCTCCTTAAAGATGCCGGTCTCATTATATACGCTAAAACAAACTTCTGCATATCCTAATAGGCCTTGCTATAAACAATTTATCAAATCGTTCCCTTAGCTAGCTACAGACATGATAACACAATTATATTTGATGTTTTCAGTACATTACACGCCTTGACTTCTTAAGATATGTTAGCTAGACGTTATAAACATACTTTATCTAGTCTATTCACGACCTATTAATTGAACATAGAATAGTATAGCAAGGGCAAGGTGATGTTCTACCGGCCTCAAGGTACCTATGAAGAGCTGCGACGAGATAGAAAGACCGGCGCGAGATGGAACACTCCTTTGATGTAGCACAGCGACATACCAGCAGGGCTAAGAATGCGAATTGAGTAGCATAACCACCTGTTAACAGGGTTAGGATGTGAAGTAATAATAGTCCAATTTTGGATCGTACGAAAATTGTTGTAGGCTTCCAGTAAGCGAAGAAATCGATCGTGGCTGGCTTGACGGCGCGCGAAACGAGAAATGCTGTTCGAAACAGTATAGGCGCTTATCAGCAGATATCTGGATGAGAAACAACGGTAGTCCCTGTGTAAATTGTGTCAAAACTGTTTTAGGCTCTTAGCAAGTAGTAAACAGTCAATTAATCATAACCAGGTTAACGAATTTTGACAGATTAGACAGGTAATCTTGTTGTCTCCTAGCCACCTACTACAAACACCCTTAATTTTACTGTTTCTAGTAACAGTACTGCATAATCTTTGCTACAAATTAGTACTAATTATAGAACTCTAATTATAAGAGAGATTAACTTAGCATAAGCAACAAGGATTTAGGGTAGTGTGTAGAGATAACCTTTAGCATTGCTAAGCACTTCCTATTAGTTATCTAACTCCTAAAATAGCAGGGCTTTGCTTACTAAGCATATATAGCAGCTATAACTAAGAGTTATATTTAATCTTAAGGCGCAGCTTTAGCTATTACAAATTTAGTAGATTAGATCTTAGTGCAGAACTTATAATACTATAGGCATCTATTAGTCCTTTATTAATATAGCTAACTATATACTAGGTTAGCTTTTAGTTTCTTATGTCTAGGTTTACCTACTTAATAACTAGAGACATACTAGGTAACTTAGGAAAATCTTATATACTCTCTATTATTAGAGAGTATAAATAGTAGTTACCTCTATTACTATTAGATATATAGGATTTACTCTTTATATTAGTATACTAGATAGAAGCACTTTCTATAATAACACTAACGCAAAATAAGACTAAGTAGTAACTTTACTTTATATATACTACACCTAATTACTATTATAAGAAGTTAAGGTATATAGAGAGAGGGTAAGGCTATTATTAGCCTCTTGCTTAAGCCTACGTGAAGAGCTTTAAAGACCTTAAAGAAGTAAAAGTAAGGCGTGCTAAAAAGAACAAGGCTGTAGTATAGACAGGATAGTATAGCTATAAGCACAAGGAATTAGTATTAGAAGCTTTAATATTATAAAGTAAAGTAGTATATAATTATAAAGTAACCTTATTATATATTGCAGCAGAGCAGTATAGGTATATAGTTAGGAGCGTTACAAGATCTCTTATAATACTCTACTAAGCAGCTTAGCCCTCTATAGGATTACGTGACCTATAGCTAAGCTGCTCCTAGGATAGACTAGCAAATAGGTAAGGGTTAGGTTAGGGTTAGGTTAGGTCACGTGCCTACCTATACCCTACCCCTACCTAACCTACGCTAACAGACTACTAAGTAGGTAGAGGTTAAGTAGGGGTACTACTAGCGTAGGTAAAGGTATAGGTACCTTACCTATAGGTAGGTATAGGTTAGGTAGGGGTAGGGTTATAGTAAAAATTTAGAACCTTAATAGAGTACTATATATATTTTTGTATAGTTATAGTATTATTATAGTATTTTATTATAGTTAAATAGTAGATAAGCTAATATATAATTCTTTTAGGGTACCCTAAGTACTATAGTCCTTAAACTTTAAACTAGTTCTAGCCCTACTTAAACCTTAATAAAGAGTAAAGTAACTATACTTTATATAGTAGTGCTTAGCTAGAGTAGAGTCCTTAAGCTAGATTATAACCCTCTTTATATAAATAGTGTTTAGGTTATAATC